>CM031566.1:4493118-4669118 GCA_018467065.1 Ephestia elutella | reverse complement strand
TGATTTTGGAGGCAATGAGCTATTACTTGCATTACGCGCCTCGTTAATGATTTCAGGTGGAATTAAATTTACATATTCTTCCATACTAGTCGTAATTTTATTAAATAGCTGGCTTTCGCCAGCAGTTCCAGGAACAGTGCTTTTTCATGTTAAAAGATTCTCTATGTCCTTCTCCGTACTTCCAGCTATGTGTATACAAAATTTCAGAAAGATTGGTTTAGTAGATAAAGCGTGGAGGTAGCAAACAAACTCACATTCGCATTTATAATATTTGTTAGGTAAGTTTGTATGCTAACACGGCGAAAATCAGAAAATGTACCTAAGAAACACAACGCATAATAAATATAGTCTTGTTCTTATTCATGATACCGCCGCATACTCCAGTATATGCGCGCGGTGCACGCTACGGATGGTATATCGCCACACAGCCAGTGCTTGGCTTTTATAAAAATCACCATATATTTGCTTATTTAAAAACTGTTGTTATTTTTCCCTATTTGATCTTGCACCTGTATTATGCGGCTAAATTAAAAATGCTTTGTGGAATTCATAACACGCATTAGTTTTCTATCTTTTGTATAGCGCAGTATGGTAATTTCTATTTCCAACACACCTCCGTAATATATTCAGTAATACCGTCGTAATATATGACATTATGGGCCTTAATTCGATATCGTATAAGACCCACTTCACGAGCAAGTGTGTTTAGAAATAAGTACATTGTGATTAAGTGCGGTAAGTTGAAGAGCATTACAGCCGAGGCGATATTGCTAGCCCGAGCCGTAGGCACAATAGACAGGTAGGCGGGGAGCTACAAGAAAGGCAGAGGCTGTAATTTTCAAAGCGCACGTATGTCATATGACATTTTATAACATATTTGCGAGGAAATATTTAAATAAAACTCGGAAAACGACAATACCAAAGAAAAAAGTAACGCGGTATAATTTTACTTGTTCACAAATTAGCGATGCGCGCGCATCGCTACTCTTTTTGATTTTGGATGAACCAGAGGTGGAATTAAAATTAAAAAAAATAACTAAGTCGAGATGTTTTATAATCAAGGGTTACTTACTCTAAATATTTACAGCAACTTTACTTAAACTTATTGATTTTGGATGAACCAGAAATTAGATTAAAATTAAAAAAAATAACTAAGTCGAGATATTTTATAATCAAGAGTTACTTACTCTAAATATTTACAACTTAACTTTACTTAAACTTATTACTGGCAAATGCACAAAAAACAGCCAGTATTACTAATAAAAAAAATAAATTAATATTTTGTGTTTATTATTTTACATTTACATTTACAGGTAAATAATGGTTGTAATTTATTGTCAAAATTAATTTAAAGAAATTTTAAATTTACTTATTTATTTTATCTCCTAAAGTTAATTTTATTCATAAAAATGTTGACCACTTTTCTGACATAAAAACTCTTTGCTAAGATTTAAAAAAGTATCGTTCGTTTTTAAACGGAGCGTGCGTTTTACTTTACAATAACGCACAAGTGCGTAATGAGATACAATACAATATTGAAATTGGTGAAATAAGTGACACTTTACGAGCAAATATGTTATAAAATTTCTTACATATTTACTCGTAAATCACTTATTTCATGTTTTTGACGCGATACTTTACGAGCAAATATGTTATAAAATTTATAACATATTTGCTCGTAAAGTAAAAATGTCACTTATTTCATTCACCAATTTCAATACTGAATTGTATCTCATTACGCACTAATATGTGTGTGTTATTGTAAAGTAAAACTATTATCGGTACATTTAGTATTTTTGACTAAAATGGATGAGGGACACTTAAAAAGAACAATAAGAAAGCAAAAAAAAAATTTTTGCAGATTTCTTGCGTCATATCTGAAAGCAAAAAAAAAGAATTTTTGGAATTTCTTGTCTGTCTGTCTGTCTGTCTGTATGTATGTACGCGTTGCGTTTCACGCAAAAAACTACCGAGGACGGATTGAATGAATGCCTTTTTTTTGTTGTATTTTTGGTGTGTAGCCTATTGGCCCTGAGCAAAGCTATTAAGCCTGGGCAACATATAGGCTATAATTCATTTTGAAAACTGGAAGACCTGATGAAGAACCATAACCAGAACAGCTGAAGCTAAACTCATAAAAATATACAAATGGTGCCTTAACAGCAGCAAAAGTCGTTCAACCTGATGATGGTGTGCAGAACAACTACGCTCTGCTGCCAGAAAATGTGCGCAGAGACTCCGGACAAACGAAGTGGCGGGACGAATTTTGTACCGGAACTTTACCGGGAAAAAACCACCGGGTAAAAATAAGTACCGGGAGAAAATTCTCCACGCATTTACCGTCTGTCCGACTAACCTAACCTAACCTATACGCAGTCTGCTACCACTATAGCTTATAAAGGGAGCTATGGGGCCCTATATAATAACCTAACCCAATAACTACAACCACCCACAAACCCAAGGTCACTTCGCACCAAACTTAATCTTCGCCATCTTCAGGATCCAAATCTTGATTGAGTGTCTTCGGAAAGGGGGAATGCGGTCCCTAAACACCAAACCCTACCCGAGATCTCAATTCCCAGAAATTAAACAAATAGATTTCTTCCCGAAGTTGGCTCGGCAACAGATGTCGGCGTCCCAGGCAGCCACGTTTCGCATCTCACAAGAAACAGTCACAATAACAGGGTTTTTCATAACACGAACGTTCAATAGTTATTTAACAAAAGGAAGCTCACAATTATAACTCAAATCAGTTATTACAAACAAAATTAACGCCACGCCGCGCATTCCCAAAATACAACAACCGCAAGATGGGTGGCTATATCACCGCGATATTTCCTGCGACACGGCCTCGTGTGCGCGCGTTCAAGGGACCACTGAATGTCGACGGCCGGAAGCCGATCCGCGCAATGTTGCCAGGAGGCAAACACCAATGGCCACACGTAAATGACCAGCCATACACGGCGCTGCCACCATGCGACATTTTTGAGCACGGAAGCACAAACGTCAACAATTTTTATTACAAACAAGCTGAGCATTTTCTGCTGACGTATAAGAGATTGAATATCTCAGAACATCTTATGATCGAAAGCTCGAAGAGACCAGCTACACTATAACATATATAGAAATGGCGCCTTAGCAAAAACCGTTCGACCTGATGAGCATTTTCTACTTTTTTTTTTTTTTTTTTGTTCATATAACATTACCTCAATATAAGTATGTTAAAATTATTACTAAATCTAGCTAGTTCACAAAGCTGTCAGTCGAATTTTACTTTAACCCTAGTTTTATAATGAGGAATTTTATAAGAATGTGTCCATCGGCACTTTTCTTAATGTCTCTATTAAGGAGAAGTCACTTTGTTATTGTGTCTTTTATTCGCACTTTTATTGCACTATGTTATTGCTTAATATTCACTTAATCACTACACTAATTCGAACGGTTTAGTTCTTTTAGGAATCTTCGCACTATGTCCGTGTTGTCAAGGAGCGCTGGATTGCCTCAATACGTTTACATGGTGAAGCAGTCCTATTCTCATGTACGCTTCTGCAAATTTTTGTATGACTTTATCGACGAACTGTATATTCAGGTCCCCGATTGCGGGTCGTCATTTCTTATATACCAGAGCGCGTTCACAATAGCCCGTAATATGGATATTTCTATGTTAGTCTTTTTGGATACAGCCCCACAGCTGTATGCCATAAGTCATACTGGCACTTTGAGGACTTGCTTATATATGAGTAGTTTGTTGTGGACTGATAGCACGGAATTTCTCCCAAGCAACCAATGCATCTTATGAAACTTTAGATCAAGTTCCCCCCTTTTCTTTTTGACTGTGTAGGCTTTCCAACGAAGCTTCGCGTCCTAGAGTCATACCCAAGTATTTGGCTGTTATTTTCATGTGGTATTTTGCTTCTCTCATTTATATAAATGTGGATGACAACTACCATGTTCATTTGTAAAGTTCACGTGAATTGACTTTGTTTCATTGAGTTGTATTCTCCATCGTTTCGTCCAGTTAAGAGACTTCGTTCACAGCTGTTTGTTACCTTTTCTGCTGCTTCATCAGTAATGTTGGCTGCTTCCAACACTTAATATCGCTGTGTTGTCAGCAAATGTGGCTATGGTGTTGTTCTCTGTTTCTGGAATATCACAGGTATAGAGTAGATACGGGACCGGACCCAATACGCTTCCCTGGGGTACTCCAGCTTTTTATTTCACTTGATCTCCACAGAATAAGCATCTTCTTGCCTTCCACTCACAAAATACTCGATCTGATATATATGATCTTAATATATCCACAAACTGTTTAGGTAGCATTGTTCTTAGTTTTTATGATTCAAGCCCTTCATTACCCATACTTTATCAAAAGCTTGCGCTACGTCAAGAAAAACAGTAGAGCAGACCTTTTTTCTTCAAGAGCCTTTTCAATGATGCTTGTTATCCTATGCACTTGGTCTATTGTTGAGTGCTTTTCTCTAAATCCGGTAACTGATGTACAGGAATATGAGATTTTTGTTTCTATTATTGGTTTTCTAGTCTTTTTAGCAAAAAGTTTCTCAAGCAATTTAGACATAGCACCGGTGGCAACAATGAGGATAAGGCCTACTATGACGTAAGTCTCGCTTGAGTGGTTTTTCCCGGTTTTGCTATCATAATTACTTCGGCAACTTTCCACAAGTCTGGCACGTACCTAAGTCTTAGAGCAGCATTGATTATATTTGTGTTAACCTTCACTATTGCTTTTTTGGTAGGTTGTAATATTTCTCCCGATATGAGGGTCGAAGCCAAGGTGATTTTCTGAGGATTAATATGCTGTTTTATTTCACGATGGACTTCTCTCGGTGTCTAGGACTTTATCTCTATATCTTCATTTGACGCATAAAAATTCATCCGTTTTTTATTATGTCATTTTCTTGGCTATCATTTGGTTTAAAAATCTGCTCTAAATGTTCAGCAAATATTGCAGCTTTTTTGTTCATTGCTGATCGCCCACTTTTCCAGGTGCAATCTTTATAGGTGGCAATTGATTCATGGGCTTTGTTTTTAGATATTTAGTAGCCTTCCAGAGCGAGTAATCTTATTGCTACGGTTACCGCTTAACTTTCGTAAGTTCATCATTTATACGCTCGTCAATATGATTTTGGAATCAGTTGTTGTTCAGATTCAGATTTTGGATCGATCAGTCAAAAAAATCTGCTGTTCCATACTATTTTCCAATACCTACTCACCCGAAATGCTTGAACGAACAGCTGACGATTTTACCATACATCAGATTGTCAGTCGGTCCCATACAAAAAGTTGCTCCATGTTCGCAAAAGTACTTTCCACCAGTAGAAAGGATACTAATGATTTAAAAAGCATATGTATGTATGCGCTCACTTCAGAAAACTTAATCCCACGCTTCCGTTTGGCTATTAGACGTGATTGAGTTACTAAATCTCAACTTTGGGTTCTATAATATTAATAGTATGATGTGTTATATACTTTTGCCATACGACGTGACTCCCAGGGGATCTTAAGCTGTAACCGAGGGGTGAAATAAGCTGGGAAATCATTATTTACCTATGGGATTACTGGTCTATACATACTCGTACATACCACATATCATATCTTTTGACGAAAACTGATTTCATTCAAACTTTCACCCCTTATTACAGCCTCTTAGGGGTTGATTTTTGAATCGTCTGTAATTATATTATCTAATTATACGAAATTTCATCAGAATCGATTTCGCAGTTTAACCGTGAATGCATACAGTTGGGGGCAGATAAGCCTGATCCCTCTGAGATAGGATACTATGAGGCAGGGTAGTTTTATTTGCTCCCGACTGTACTTAACTGACAGACAGATGCAAACAGTGCAAAGACAACTAAGGATGCCGAAGACCGTGCGAAGTGGAGAAGAAAGTGAAGGAAGCTGAGGATGCAACCGGGAAAGCGCTCAGGTGATAGAGAGAGATGTACAGACTGTTACATCAACACATACATAAAATAAAAGTTTTAAGACCACTAAACATTTTTAAGAAAAAAACTATGAGGGATTTTTCTTAGGGCCAATAGAAGCTAAAGAGCCAAAACCATTTTTTTTTTAATTTTTATTTAATTTTTACACGACGACCAAAAAAGGAGTGTTATGTTTTCAGGGTTCATGTATGTATGTATGTAATTTCTTTATTCCACCATAAGTCCTGAACGGCTTAACAGATTTTGATGTGAGAGGTATTGTGTTAGATTCCTTGCATAAGCCCGAATGACATAGGCTATGTAAGATGTCGATCGTGTTTTTATTTTTAAATAATTAGCTTGTTGTCTATCTGTCTGTCTTTTTGTCTGTATGTTTGTACTGCAAATTTGAAGCGGTTTTCACTGTTGTATTATAGAAGGTCTAACTTAAAATCGTAAGTTTCATCTTGATGCACACGACATAACTTAGAGGCCCTGAGACAGTAACTTGGTTGAAGTCGCATGAGCACAGACTAATTTACCAATATTAGTATGGATTTAGTGGTCTGCCCAGGTTTAAACACCTACATACAAGCACCACGTCTGAGACCAAATAATGCATTATTAACTATAACATTATTATTGTCATATTTTTTGAAATTTATTATTCTCAGATTCTCCTGCAGTAAAGTGTTAAATTGTCAGATATTGCAGACACGTTTATTCACACTTCGTATTTTATACGATGTGTAAAAATACCTCATCTTGATCTAATATTATTATATTCTAAATCACAATCAAAGTAAATAATCATCAGAGTTTCAGAGGGAGTTTCCATAGCTATTTGGTGGATTTTATCATTTAATTTTGAATTTAAAAAAATATGACCTTTTGTTTTTCTACATTTGCAGGCTCTGCAAATCCATACAAATTTTGCAATACCTACAAAGCCCAAATGTATGGTTTGACTGGATTTTTTTTGAGATTTCAGAGTCGGCGCCATACAAAAAGATGTTCATATTTATGATTACTTTCACCCCTAGGAAGGTTTTGCGTTTAATACAAATAACCCTGTATAGTGGTAAATAAAAATGGATTACATTCCGATCCTAAAATAGGAAAAGAACTTTAACGACAAAAAAGTGTTTTTGTCTACTTTTGAATGTGTGAAAAACCTGCTAAGTTTAAATATTAATGAATAACTACCAGGATTTCCCCGTTGATCAACAATTTTGTTTTCTGGCAAGACGCTAGCTTTGGAGCTTTGTTTAGAAATTGACAAGTATATCAAAACAATGTTTTTTTAGTTATGTGATATAAAACACAGCTTTAAAAGTTTTAAAATATCTAAAGCTATTATCCATATATATTATAAATGCGAAAGTTTGGATGTGAGTTTGCGAGTTTGTGAGGATGTTTGTTACTCAATCACGCAAAATCTACTGGACGGATTTCGATGAAATTTAGTACAGAGGTAGATAATGACCTGGAATAGCACATAGGCTACTTTTTATCCCGGGAAAAAGCACTGTTCCCGTGGGAAATTCACGCGGGCGAAGCACGGTAACTTCGTAATTAATAAAAAAAATGCATTTATCAACTATTAGTGAAAAACTTAAAACTATGTTAGTACTTAGATAGCTAATTTGGACTTAGTCCTGGTACTTCACTGTTCTTCACGTGCCCATATCATCGGACACTGAGTAGGCTCCTTTGGACCACAGCCATCAGGATGTAGTTGCCATAATCGCGGTAACGCGTTAATCCTCCTGGATCTTATTACCTATACGTGCGCTGGCACATACATACTTATTTCACCTGTCGCAAATTTTAAAATGTATTCATACATATTCGATTCCGCATTTTGGTTGTCATTCTTGATCAAATTTTTATAAGTTAATCATTGTGAGGGATAATAATAATAACTATTTTTAATTTATTATGATTAACAATAGGACCGGATACTACAGGAGTAAGTGAATTTTAATTGTTTTTGGAAGTAATTTTAAATTTATGGTGTATATATGTGTATACCTTTTTTAATCGTTTTTATATTTTGTTTTAGGTCCTATACTTATATTCTAATTCTTTATCAATAAATTATTATTACAACGACCTTTTGTACATAATTTTTATATTCAATGTATATTCGTCCACATATACAGTTATTTAATTGTAAGGCATATGTTGTAAAGTGACGTCTTTGGAGAAAATGCAGCAGTGGAGTTTGTTGCGCCGCCTCTTCTCCACTTGCGCTTTGGAGGCGGTGGTAAACTTAGCTTTAAGTCTAATGGTTTTGACGTCAACTAACTAAAAAACAAGAAAGTGACGATTTATAAGTGCTATTTTTAAGCCAACATGAATAAAAATATTTGACTTTGACTTTGACTTTGAAAAATTTGTGCAATAAAATTTTAATTAAATAAATAAAGTTGACTGGCTTAGATACATTTGTCATACTATTTGACAACGGGTGCTTAACTTTTTTACCTAACCGGTACAGTTACTGTCAAAGTAACATTAATCAATCCATAATTAGGCTTATACTTAAGCTACTTAACAAGTTATAACTATGCTTTATTTCTTTACTTTGTTTATTTTCCTCGAAGTTTACAGAGACCGATGTGCAAACCGACACATTATACCTTTCATGATAATTGATACGTATGTCATCCATTAATGTGTTTATTTTATACTTAATCTAGGTACTATGTTTTAGCTTCCAAATTATTATACAAGTATTATTGCACTACAATAATATGACTTAGATAAAGAAAAAAATACACAAACATAGGTCTGTTTACTTTCATGATTTCATTAATGGCACAACTGTAATAAGTAAGTACTTTGTTTCCTTTTAAATTACGTGGTTATAGTACTTACCTACGAAGTTCTATTTTTTCTAGTAGCATAGAGTTAAGGTGAATGCGAACTTGGCCGCACCGCACGAACCGCAGTCGCCGCATCATCGTTTTTGTTGATGGCCTCGCCGCATCTGCTCGCTCACCCGCCGCCGCAGTGATCGCAGTCATTTCTGTCGCCACACGCATCATACTCGTTTTTTTCAATTTCGGTTTCGTTAATCAAGATTAGGCGTTAAATTAGATAGAGGAAGAAGAAAATCAAATGCCAACAAGAGTTAAAAAAGTTCGGCCGGCCTCTGGATGCGAATGACGTCACCCGCGCCGTAGCGGCCGCAGTGTCCGGTGTCGAGAGGCCGGCCGTTAGTGACGTCATCAGCTGCGGCTTGGGGAATTCGGTCGTTTCAGGTACTACGGCGATGGCGGCGCGGGTAGGTATGCGAGGTTACATATAACTTCAACCTGCCTAAAGAAATCAAATGCGGCGAATGCGGTGCGGTGCAGAAACTCAAGTCCCGCTCACCTTAAAACTGACTTACCTACTCACTTCGTGTTGTCCAAAGTGAATAGTAGATTTTATTCAACAAGTGCACAAAACGAATCATTTTTTTATCGAGACTTTTGGCAGCCAGAGCCGAGAGGCGGTAATAATAGATGTCGAGTTTAAAAATCGTTTTGTGGACGAGTTATATAACTCTGCTTTTCACTTCGATATACGAAATAAATCAAATTGAAGAAATTAATAAACACTTTGAAAAAACAAGAGCTGATTTCCCGCCGTTTTTAATCTCACGACATTGATAGGCTTGGGCTGCAAGGACCTATATAGTTTTAGGTAATCTGTGCCTATACAGCCTATAATACGGTAATTTTGTAATAATATTCTTAAAGTAATTAAATATGCTTTTATGTCTTAAAAAACATAGGCTCTTAAATAAATTAAAAAGTAAATATTATAAAATAACAATTCTCTATGAACTTTTTATCGTGTTTGGCTGTATGGCTCATTTTCTTTGCAATAATAAAGATACATTTATAATGATGAATGCGTTAATGCCCTTATTGCACAAATTCGATTTTGTGCGGCCCATATCCTGCACAAATAAGCACTTTCCAGAGCATGAGAAGTGAAAAGTATTTTTTATTCAAATAGGCTTGTAAATAGCACTTCTGAATCGTCATAGATTGATGTAAAATTTAGGTATAGCTAAGGTTGCTTAATGATATAAAACCTATATATTTTTGAAAATATTAAAGCATTTTAACTATTAGGAATCCTCTGATTTTTATACCTAATCTAAACTGCTACTACTTAAAAATTGACAAGGACCAATCATGAAGACTTGTTCAAACATTTTTATCATATCTTATAAAAATATTAAATTTGTTTTTATTAAATTAAACCGAAATACTATTTTAATATTTTTCCATTCCATGTATGAATATCTAGAAGCTCAAGAAAAAGCCTGTAATTTGTACAACTAATCAAGGAAGGTAAATGTAATTAATTTTCGAAATGCATAGTCATTAAATTTTCGAAATATAATCATGATTATTTTTCAGACGAAAAAAATTATAAATTGCCCAGTCTATAGACCGTTATTTCTAGTCATCATGATCCCCCTAGTTATTTTGTTTGAAGAATACCAGCCCTCCAAAAGATAAATAAAATATGGATTCTTATAAATTCTTCATTTAAAAAATCGATAAAAGACACTTACAGACACTTTATAAAAATTACTTGTCGTGGTCGTGAAAATTAATTACAATAAACAAGAATAAGTAAGTTCAAATAATGTTTTAACTTCTTGGTTATTTCTTTAAATAAAATTAACAAAGTTAAAACTAATTAAAAAGCAAACAAAACCAAAGTCGCAAAACTTCTGATCAAATTTTTTGATAAAAAATTTGAATAATCTGCTAATAAAGTGAATAACTACGTTCGGGTTGAATTTATTGCAATCTGAAATTTAAAATTGGTACTGGAAAGTATTCAGTTGGTAAAAAAGTTCAGGAATAAAGCGAATGGAAATTGAACCAATAGAGAAAACAATTTTGGAAAACGCGTCTCTATAGGCTCTACAAAATCGAGTTTCGCGTTTTGTACCAACAGATAGGTAAATAACTTTCATGGTATATTTTCGACGAGTAACTAGACGAAAATGTTAAATAGAACTTTTCGGATAAAATTAAAAGTCTGATTTGTAGAAATCTACTAACCTAGTTAAATAACTTGGAAGTATAACTCTCAATACCTTGTCTAAGAATTTGTCGAGCTTTATATGCTTATTTATATGGCAGTAACCCCATTTAATGAATGGTATACCTTAAACATGTTTTTGATGTATGACAACACTGTATGTTTTTGACGATTAGCTACCTTTGTTAGCTACTTCGGTCCTTCCTCATATTGTCAGCATAGCGGGACGATATATTTTTCATCCTGTGTTAATTGTATTGTTTCTGGCTTAGCTTTGTGAGCTTTATTATCATAATAAACGCTCGTATGCAGATCTCTTGGTGTTTGCTGTTATTGGAGCTGGGCTCGCTGACTACCTGTACCACTCCCATTACTTGCTGCGACCAAAGTCAAGAGAGAATTAACGTTTAAAATTGAAAAGTAAAAGAAAAAGTTTGAGACTCTATTAAGATCAATTAAAAAGTTACTCGAAAAGTTTCAAATTACCGACACTTACTTCTGTGCCTTATTTAAAGACTTCCAACTTATAATAAACCAGATTTCAAAGGAATCACTTTATTAGGGTACACCAATTATGAAATGTAAAAAGTTTGATTTATAACTACAAGAACATACAGGAAAAAAGATTAAAAGTTATATTAGTTAAAGTGTATATTAGTTCAAATTAAAACATTCAAAACATTTATCTTACAATTCGTACTAGGAATAGTTCAACTTTATCTCAATTAGTAGACTAATAAACTTGTGAAACTAAAGCAATATAATTAGAGTTAAGTGCCTTGAAAATTAGATTAAGTTGAGAAAGCCGATGAGATGTGAGCGAGGCAAAGTATATCGATCTTTGCAAAGATCTTTGTGGAACACGTTCCCTGCGTCAAATTTAATATAACTGAACCATGGAAAAAACAAGAACTGCTGAATAAAGTTCTGCTATTCCATCGAGGACACTTTTCCGCAATTAGGCCTCCAGTTTGGGCCCTTTTGCGCGTGAGGAGGGATGTGGGCCGGAACTTCATTCGAGCCAGCCTCCAGCTCCTTTAGGAAGCGAAGAACCGCCGATGGTGTACGGCAGGTCAGCTTTCGCTCATAGTCCCTGGGTCTTCCCCAGAGAACTCTTCTCTTGTAGTTTGCAACGCCATTGTGACACTCCAGAGAAGGAAGGTGGCTTTCAGTTTCTTCGGCCTCATGCATGCCCTGCATAGTGGGCTGTCTGTAAGACCTAGGTGTAAAGGTGTTTATTGTGTGCATAATGACCAGTAATTATGCCAATCATAATGCGTAAATACCTTCGTGTGGTAGCCTCAAGCAGACGTTTTCGGAGAAGCGACTGTCCCATTCGGGAAGTGCTTCACCTGCACCGCTCGCCGGCATGTGTCGAGGTTTCGCCATAATTGGGATTGTTCTTCTGTCAGCTGCTGCGCAAGCGGATCCAGGAGCGAACCTGCGCTGAAAGGGATGGACCGGGGCCATCGGCAAGAGGTCTCCCACAGGGGTACAGGGGCATGGCTCGATCCCCTTCTTGCCAGCTCATCAGCTGCATCGTTGCCTAGTGAGTTGCTACGCAGCCTTTAATCCATTGAAGGGCAACTGAGTTGTACTTTTCTCTCAGCTGCCGAAAGACGTCCACTGCTGGACAAAGGCCTCCTCAAGGATTTCCATAACGACCAGTCCTGCGCTGCCTGCAGTCCACGCGTGCGCATCCCGCGACCTTCACCAGGTCGTCAGGTCCACCAGTGTGAGGCCTGCCAACACTACGTTTTCCGGTTCGTGGTCGCCACTCGAGAACTTTTCTGCCCCAACGGCTATCTGTTCTACGAGCTGTGCGCCACTGTGCCCCGCCCATCGCCACTTAAGTTTCGCGATTCTGCGGGCTAATGTCAGTTACTTTAGGTTCTCCTACGGATCTCCTCATTTCCTGATTCGATCACGCAGACACGAAGCTCCTGAGCATAGCGCGCTCCATCGCTCCCCTTTGGGTGACCTTGAGCCTTCTTATGAGGCCCATAGTAAGCGAAAATGCGCTTTAGCCTTGTAAATAGCACTTCTGAATCGTCATACTTGATTGATGTAAAAAATTTACTTAGGAATATAGCTACAGGTTGCTTAATGATATAAAACCTATATATTTTTTGAAAATATTAAAGCATTTTAACTATTAGGAATCCTCTGATTTTGTTTATACCTAATCTAAACTGCTACTACTTAAAAATTGACAAGGACCAATGTGAAGACTTGTTCAAACATTTTTATCATACTCATATGAAAATAATATTAACTTTGTTTCTATTAAATTAAACCGAAAATACTATTTTTAATATTTTTCCATTCCGTATAGAATATCTAGTTTAGCTCCAAGAAAAAACTATATTAATTTGTACAACTAATCAAGGAAGAGTAAATGTAATTAATTTTCGGAAAATGTCATAGTCATTAAATTTTTGGAAATGTAATCATGATTATTTTTCAGACGAAAAAAATTACAAATTGCCCCGGATCTATAGACCGTTATTTCTAAAGTCATCATGATCCCCTAATTAATTTGAAGAATACCAGCCTTCCTCAAAAAGATATAATATAAATAAGTGGATTCTTATAAATTCTTCATTTTAAAAAAAAATCGATAAAAAGAACACTTTACAGACACTTTATAAAAATTACTTGTCGTGGCTTTAGTGAAAATTAATTACAATAACCAAGATTAAATAAGTTCAAAATATGTTTTAACTTCTTGGTTATTTCTTTTTTTTGTAAATAAATTAAACGCAAAGTTAAAAACTAATTAAAAAGCAAACAAAACCAAAGTCCTCAAAACTTCACAGTCAAATTAATTTTGATAAGAAATTTGTAAGAAATAATCTGCTAATAAAGTGAATAACTACGTTCGGGTTGAATTTATTGCAATCCGAAATTTAAAATTGGTACTCGGAAAGTATTCACAGTTGGTAAAAAAAAGTTCAGGGAATAAAGCGAATGGAAATTGAACCAATAGAGAAAACAATTTTGAAAAGCGCGTCTCTATAGGCTCTACAAAATCGAGTTCGCGTTTTGTACCAACAGATAGGTAAACAACGCTTTCATGAGTATATTTTCGATTTGAACAATAGACGAAAATGTTAAATAGAACTTTTCGGATAAAGTTAAAAAGTCTGATTGTAAATGAGAAAATCACAATCTAGTTAAATAACTTGGAAGTATAACTCTCAATACCTTGTCTAAGAATTAACGTTTAAAATTGAAAAGTAAAAAGAAAAAGTTTGAGACCTCTATTAAGATCAATTAAAAAGTTATCGAAAAGTTTCAAATTAGACACTTACTTCTGTGCCTTATTTAAAGACTTCAACTTATAAAAAAACAGATTTCAAAGGAATCACTTTATTAGACACCAATTAGGAATGTAAAAAGTTTGATTTTATAACTACAAGAACATACAAGAAAAAAGATAGAAAAGTTATATTAGTAAAAGTAGATTAGTTTAGAATTAAAAACATTACAAAACATTTATCTTACAGCTCGTACTAGGAGATAGTTCAACTTATCTCAATTAGTAGACTAATAAACTTGTGGAAACTAAAGCAATATAATTAGAGTTAAGTGCCTTGAAAATTAGATTTAGTTGAGGAAAGCCAGATGAGATGTGAGCTGAAGGTGCTATATCGATCTTTGCAAAGATCTTTGTGGAACACGTTCCCTGCGTCAAATTTAATGTAACTGAACCATGGAAAAAACAAGAACTGCTAAATAAAAAGTTCTAATTTTTTTCCATGAACTACTATCTATCTTTCCTCGTCGTCGATAAATTATTCCTGTTCCGCCGCGCGGGAAGTCCTTGCTGCTCGAAGATAAAAACTCTGATGAGCTTTGACGACTTCCGTGGCCTAACGGTCATCACGCCGGACTGCTACACCGAAGGTCCCGGGTTCGATCCTCGGTCGGCTAGGTCAAGATGGAAAATGATATTTTTCAGATTGACTTTGTCTTAGTATCCCATTATACTTGTCTCGGGCTTTGAAGCTACTAAACTTTTCCGTATAGGTCTATTTCCCCTTAATTTAATGATTTTTAAATAAATAGGAATTCGTTTCCAGTGAACAATAACTAAATAGTTAGTTTTTATTATAAATTGTTTGAACTTATAAGTTATAGCGCTTTTTAGTGGTGAACTTTGAATGAACAATAAAAACAAGATAGCATGGTTTTAGGGCTTATGATTTCTTTAATGGTCATCTTATTTTTAAAATTACACAACTACCCGTAAAATAACGAATAATTTAAAAAAAGAGAAAATCATTTATTTGGCTACCACTAAAACCAAAACGTCTCCTTGCTCAGCATGTGTCTGTGTGGACCGTGGTATGATCCTAAAACGCTGGTCTTCCGCAGAAACCGATACTAATTATACTTAAAACTAATACATACATTAAAATTACATTAATTAAGAAAAACATACCAAATTAAATTACATGACCATGCATATCAATAATATAAATAATATTGAATATAATAAAACATATTTAATCATCATACATATCATTAGGTAAATACAAAAGTTTCTGATGATGGATGGATAGATGGATGTTTGACTCCACAACCAATAAGCAAAGCAGCTTTTGATAGTAAAGTTTGGTACTCTTCTCTCTCTCAGCCGAAAGACGTCCACTGCTGGACAAAGGCCTCCCCCAAGGATTTCCACAACGACCGGTCCTGCGCTGCCCGCATCCATGCGCAACCCGCGACCTTCACCAGGTCGTCGGTCCACCGAGTGGGAGGCCTGCCAACACTACGTTTTCCGGTTCGTGGTCGCCACTCGAGAACTTTTCTGCCCCAACGGCTATCTGTTCTGCGAGCTATGTGCCCCGCCCACTGCCACTTAAGTTTGGCGATTCTGCGGGCTATATCGGTTACTTTAGTTCTCCTACGGATCTCCTCATTTCTGATTCGATCACGCAGGGAAACTCCGAGCCTCGCGCGCTCCATCGCCCTTTGGGTGACCTTGAGCCTTCTTATGAGGCCCATAGTAAGCGACCACGTCTGTGTTCCGTATGTCATCACTGGCAACACACACTGGTCAAAGACCTTAGTCTTGAGACACTGCGGTATTTTGGACGAGAAGATATCGCGAAGCTTCCCGAACGCTGCCCAGCCGAGTTGGATTCGACGGTTGACCTCTTTCTCGAAGTTGGACTTACCTAACTGAACTGTTTGTCCCAGGTATACGTAATTGTCAACAACTTCGGAGTGTAGAAAGTCTCCAACCTTTAGAGGAGTGGGTGCGACACGGATATTAGAGCATGATTTTCGTCTTATCCATGTTCATTTTTAGACCCACTTGTTGAGAGGCTCTACAGAGGCCATCGAGCAATGTGCCTAGGTCTTCCAAGGTCTCAGCCATGACTACGATATCGTCAGCGAATCGAAGGTGAGTGAGGTACTCGCCGTTGATATTGATACCGAGTCCGCTCCAGTCCAGAAGCTTGAAGACATCTTCCAGGGCGGCGGTGAACAGTTTCGGAGATATAATCGTCTCCCCTGTCTCTACCCCTGCTTCAACTGGATAGGTTTCGAGCCTCCTGATCCTGGAGACGGACCGACATGGTGGCGTTTTCGTACACAAACACTTCAGCGCTTCGATATATCGATAGTCAATTTGGCACCGTTTAAGGAGTAGACTGTAGCACAGCCCAGGTCTCGATCGAATCGAAGGCTTTCTCGTAGTCCACAAACGCTGAAAGCATAAGGGCTGATTATACTCCTCCAGTCTTCTGTATAATCTGCCGCAGCGTATGTAAGTGGTTCTGACGGTACTAAAGCCTCTTTTCGGAAACCGGCTTGTTCGGGAGGCTGGAAGTCGTCGAACCTGCGAGCGAGACGATTCGTAATGACTCTCGAAAACAGTTTGTAGACATGGCTCAGAAGTGAGATAGGCCTATAATTCTTCAATAAGGTTTTGTCGCCTTTTTTGAAGAAAAGTACCACCACACTTCTGTGCCATGCCGTAGGCGTTTGTCCCTCGAGTATGACGGAATCGAATAGCTTCTGAAGAGCTTTTAGTACCGGTGTTCCACCTGCTTTCAGAAGCTCAGGCGTGATTCCATCATCACCCGGTGCCTTATTGTTTTTTAACTGTTTGAGAGCCATTCTAATCTCGTATAGGCTGACGTCCGGGATATCTTCGGTGTAGTGTCGGGTCAATCTGGCTCTTGGATCTTTGGCCATATTACTGACAGGTGCGCGTACGCTGGTGTATAATTGTCCGTAGAACTTCTCAACCTCTTCCAACAGCTCTGGCTTCGACGAAATGATTCTGCCATCCTCAGTCTTCAGCTTTTTGGTCAGTTGGTTTTGACCAACATAGACAGATCCCTTGCAAACACTTTGAGCCCTTATTTCGCTTAATCGCCTCTTCAATACGGTCAGTATTGAATTGGCGTAAATCGCGCGTTAGGGACTTGGAGATCTGTCTGTTTAGACATCGATACTGAGCAGCATCGTCAGAGGACTGCAGAACCAAGTTTCGTCTTTCTTCCATGAGTTTGTTGGTGAGGTCCGAGATCTTTTTTGGTTCCTTTTGAACAAAGCTGGGTTTTGAAGCGGCCTTAGACCCAGCTGTTTGGACAATTTGCACAAACCTGTCATTATAATCGTCCAGATTTTCGCAGTCTCCCAGGCATTCGAAGCGATTCTGCAACTCGAGCTGAAAGCTCTCGGGGTTTTGGAGCTGGATAGGCGCTGGTCGGAGCGTAGACTTCATCAGTCGACACCTTTCGAGTTTTATTCTAAGATTCAATATGCCTCTTACCAATCGGTGATCGCTTCCTGTTTTTACGGCATTGATCACAGAGACATCATTGAATATGTGCCTCTTCGTCGACAAGATGAAGTCAATCTCATTTTTTGTAACGCCATTAGGATGCAACCATGTCCACTTTCGCTGTTTTGGCTTTTTGAAGAAGGAGTTCATCATAAAGAGGCCCTCCTTCTCCATAAAGCCGGCCAGCAGATGACCACGTGCATTCCTTTCGTTCCATATCCAAAATTCCCCTACTCTCAGCTTCATCATCGCTTCGTTTGCCCAGGGGGTTTTCTGTGGCGCGTTAAAGTCCCCCATCACAACGGTATGAGTGGACTCCGGGAGCTATAAAGTATGGCTCTAGAAATATCCTCATACATAGTCTCTACCTCGTGCCGTCGGAGCGAGCTTATGAGGGCGTGGTGCGTAATATCTTGTATGACTCCTTCAACGAATACCCAGTTTGGTGATTCTGAGTACAAGTGTACGCTACCCTCGCCGAAACACTCTCCGAACTGGGACCACGTTGTTGGGACGAGGGACCTGTGGACGATAAACCTGAGCAATTCACTCCTGGGACAGTTGGTCGCTCCCTTCTCCCGGAATAGTAGAGCAGGTTTCCGGATTTTTTGAGGATCATGCGTGTCCTTCCCCCTCTCTTCGGACTTCACATAATCCTACCAATATCCCATCGTAACCTGCTCAATTCTTCCTCCAGTTCACTTCGTGAGTTTCCTCGTCGGTCCGCAGTAAAAGTCGCACGTGTTGTGTTGCCAGGGCCAAGGGTCGTCGGGGTTGGTAGCCTGGCATCTTTGCTGCTGGGGATTCTTAGCCACCCCTCTCGCCCCTGATAGCTGTTACCGTGACCGCTACCAGAGTCCGGGATAGCGGGGCCGCCGGGGACTAGGGGCCGTGTTGTGGGTGTATCGTAACCATAGGGGGTTTTGCCGTAATCGCCACGCTTGGCAGGCGGGGTGGCGATCGCAGTGTGATGGCATAGTACGCGGAAAGATGCTGCTGCCCATCCTCCGGTGTTTTAAATCCCTTAGTCGCCTCTTACGACACCCACGGGAAGAGATGGGTTGGTGCTATTCAGGCCACACCACAGGCCTAACAAAGTTTGGTACACAAGCAGAGTAATACCGGGAATGGGGCAAAGTACTTTTAAGCCCAAAATCTCTTCCGACGTAACTTTGGTTTAATTTTCATACTCTTCAAGAAAAGCTCAGCAAGTTTTTCGAAGGAATACATTTGATCTTCCGACCAAGTTATTTTGTACCAGAAGGTTAAATACAAAAGTGGATAACAGTGTAGATAGGTAGATATAGATACTGCTTTATAAAATATAAAATAAAAAATTTAGTTATTTTTTTCGCCTCACAACGCCGACGTGCAAACAGAGCTTTGTGTACCAAATCGGGGAGATTATGTACCTACTTTTATATTTAGATGTGAACTCTACCATTTTCCTCAATGTACCTATTTGCGCACTAGTAAGCTAAATTTCCTCTCTCTCTCCCTCTCTCCTCTCTCCTCCTTCTTTCCTTTCTTTCTTTTTCTTTTCTCTCTTTCTTTCTTTCTTTCTCTCTCTCTCTCTCTCTCCCTTTACTTACGCCAACTCCGGGTCGTAAGAAAACAATTGACATGACCAAAAAGTATGGGGATAAAAAAAATTAATCGACTTCTCCCAAAATAGCAAATCGTGAAATAATTATATTTAGCACAAGATTCAGTTGAAGTCGAAGCCATGATAGAAAGTAAGAGGTTAGCCCAAAAGTAATGGTAACACTGTCGCTATTTCGCTGACGCTAATAAAACTAAAAAAAAAAAAATTCTTAGTCAACGACCAGAAGATATAATGCACAAACCATAGAGTTATTATTCATGTTATGGCACAAACTATCAGTGATATTGTAATGTTTCTAAAGAACTACTTTGTTGTGAGCGTCAAATAAAAACCACCGATCCATGAATCGTGTCGATAAAAGAGAGCTATAAACAACAGCAAAATAAACAAAAAGTTGTGTTCAAAGTCTCTAAACATCCATAATAAGAAAGATATGTTTTACTAAGAACATTTAATGGAGACAGCTAAAGGTCAAACCTGACAACTTATTAAGATGACATATTAACGAAGACTCGACAATTTTCGTTGTAATTTTTATATCTTTGAAGCCTCGTATATCCATCAGGATACATCGACTCACAACATATCGATTTTTATGGATTTAAACTGGTATCCACTGGAAACTACAAAGTACGTGCAACCGCGTATATCTACGGAGTATGTATGAACTACGATGTGCTATTCCATGTAAGTGGACCGAAGATTTTTCAATAAGATAGTTTAAGTGGCGCGTCATATGTACCTTTGGAGTACGATTTGGTCATGTTAACCCTTCCCAACTAGCACACAAGCGCTATAAGAAGCGGTAGGCAAATAGCCAGATAGGATTTTTCAGTTACGGCATGTGGAAGCTGTAGTAAGAATATAGTACATCTATAAGCTGACTAAAGATCTCTTGTAGCGCGAAATCGGCACACTTTGAAAATCTGTTCTCGTCCATGTAGCTACTAGGGCAAATGTGGTATCATTTTCGTATAAACCAAAAACGTAGAATTCATTTCTGATATTTATTATTTACAGTCGCTTTATAGTAATTTATTGTTGAAAAACATAAAAATTTTACGTGTAAAAATGTCGTTGATGATTTTTACTTTGAAATGAACTTATAATTTTTGTATATTGGATCAAATAATATCAAACAAAAAATACTATATTAAAGCGCATTTCATGCAGATTTTAAAAATATATTCTGTTTAATATCCTACTATTGTGAATGTTTATATGAATATGGAGAAAAATCTGACAACCGCAGCGCGGTAGCTACCCGTCTAGCTGGATTGCACTAGAGCGGCTCATTTATTTTATTACGTATAGTCCGGTCATTTTATGTTTTCAGAAAAACTAATTTATAAAGTTTTGAAACCTGTACGTAAAAAAATATACCTTAAGCGGTTGTGGTGTTCAACGCTCACTACCCTCCCTGCCCTCCCCCTGACGCTACCCCCGCTTTACTCTGAAATCTTTAACCGGTTTTTTCACTTTTTCTCAAAAACTATGCTGATGGGCAGGTACGAAAAAAGGTGTTAAATTTACCTATAAAAGAGGATATTGTTGCAGTTTTACTATTATATCTCGAAAAGACTCAGTATTTCGAAAACATAGTACTATTAAAAGTTTTAGAGCATTAAATTTTCCGTTTAATGGGACTAAATACAATCATATTTAGGACAAACACTCGGTCTAATACTAGTGCTCATCGAAATTGCAAAATCCCACATATATTGTAAATGTGAAAGTTTAGATGTATGTTTGATACTCAACTACGCAAAATTTACTGGACGGATTTTGATGAAATTTGGTATACGGGTAGGTCAAAAATAACCGGGAATAGCACATAACTTTTTATCCCGAAATACCTACGGGTGGTCAGTAGGGCCCCGAGGCGCAGCTATTATAGCATTTTTCATAGGTATGGAAAACTTGCTACGCCCCGGGTTATTTTCCGCTCAAGTTTGGGAATTTCGGGATAAAATTATCTTTTGTGATTTTTCAAGACTTTCTCTATTTGTGTACTAAAGTTCATCGAGATCCGTCAGTAGACTTCGTGTGATCGAGTGACAAAACATGTCAAGTTAAATTTAATACTTTATAAAGGACATTTATAATATACTAGATGCCACGCTAGGCTTCAAAGCTCCTGTGTTGCAGGTTTCAGAAGTGACACAGTAGATTATATAGCATTTTGATAGGTCATGTCAAATCTACGATTATGTACTAATTTAAAATATGCTCGAGTAATGATTTTGTACCTAACCCTACGATGAAACATACATATTTAAACTTACGTTCATAGATGCCTCGGATGTATGTTTGTAACTAATTACACAAAATCTACCGATAAGATATTTCGTCGAAAAGTTTCACCAATTGTTTAGAGTTAAACCTAAAAATGCATAAAATAATCTACTTTTTATGATGGGATGAGTATTAATAAGTGTTGACAACAATTGGTATAGCGATTTTAGAACTAGTTGGAAAAATAAAATGAGTCTTTTTCAATATTTTGTAATATGAGGGTGTACCTTACACATAGCATTTTACAACTTTTGCATTTCATACGAACCGCTGCTAGCCTTATGGTACCACTTTCTAAGAATTCAGGGAAGTAAAAGTATTGTATTCGTTAATTCAAGATGTAATCTACTAGCGGTCGTTTGCACATAATCGCGGACATTTTTATCCGTGATATTTCAATAAATACTGAACCTATGTTACTCAGCGACAACGTAGGTACGTTTCCAACGATGAAATTTTTTTTTGAATTGGACCATCAGTTCGGCAGTTTTTGCGTCTACTACATACTAACTCTTTTTGAGTCTACTAGTCATAATACGAAATCCTTTCCTCTTATAAGTTTATGTACTTTATAACGTATGTATTAGTGTAACCTTAGTATACTAAATTTCATGAAAATTTTGCGTGAAAGAATAACAATCTATTTGATTATCTTCATTTTATCGTGCTTGACCATGAATATATTTTCGTAATTTATTCAACATTTGTTAGGTTTCTATTATAGTAAAATAGTTCTTAAAAATATAAATATTATGATTGCAATAATTAGAATAAATAAAAGGAACGGTTTACGAGGACTTACTGGGAAGAACTCATTGACTCATCAGCGTGGGCATTAATAGGTTTTTTTTAGAATGCAGAAATTCTACCTTAGGGATGTTATCCAAACTTTTAAAGTTTTATTTTCGTAATCTAGAATAAATATTCTTATTACCTACCTATAAATTTTTTATTGTGATTTACCCATATACAGATTTTGTAGCACTTTAAACCGAAAATTGATATTTATGTTTTTATATTTTTTAACAAAAATATGGATTTTTTCTATGAAATGGTCCTTGATATTTTATGCAAAAATGATACGAAACACGATATAATACTAAAACTGGATCGGTTTGGATTTTTTATTTTCATTATTGTTTCTAAGCGTACGGCGGTGCATACTTCCTGCTCGGATCCCATTGGCCCAAATGGGTCGTACCACAGAATTATCGGGCTTAAAATGCTTGATTTGACAAGGAACACCTCTGAGAAGTTTCAAAACATACCCAAAAGTCCAGAGTACATGTCTGCTACAAAGACCATTTTGTAAGATATCGCTGCGGCTGACGCGTCGTATAGAGCGAGTCTAGCTGAGCGGTACGCGCTGCAGTGATCAATTTTTTCTCCATATTTTTGTATAGATGGATATTAAAACGTTTATATTTTAAAATCTGCATGAAATGCGCTTTATTACAGTATTTTTTTGTTTGATGTTTATTGTCACTAAACAAAAATTATAGCTCTCAAAGCAAAAATCTTCAGACCAAAATTTTCACATTTTTACGTTTTATTCATAAAATTACTCTGATGAAATTTTTCTAAATAATTAATATCCCTAAAAATGAATTCTACGTCTTCGGTTTATACGAAAATGATACCAAAGTTGCCCTAGTAGCCACGTGGACAAGAACAGATTTTTTCAAAAGTTGACGGGTGGCGGTCACCTTTCCCCCAGCCGCTAGTAGCCACATGATTCTCTTTGCCCCCGGGGTCAAAATGCTTAGAATCACTCAGGAACATATGACATGAAGCTCATAAATGAAAAATTTAAAGGTTATGTATGGGAGCAAACATAACTGCCCGTACTACGAGTATGTATGAACTACGATGTGCTATTCCATTAAGTGGACCGAAGATAATAAGATAGTTTAAGTGGCGTGTCAAGTACCTTTAGGTACGATTTGGTCGTGTCTAACACTTATGGTGACTAATAGGGAACCGGACAACTTTTTTATTCTTCTTTGAAATACCTCACATTAATAGAATCATCCGTAAAACAACCACATCCATAACCAAAGTATTTCCCAAGGTAATAGCAAAAACAATTCACATTTTTAAGCGATGTTTGGACGATACCAAATTACGCTAATACTAAACGTTCATTTTTAGCATCATGACGTCACGCGTAGAAAATGGTCTTTCCTAAAAAGAAATCTAGTGAACTCGAATAAATTAGCTCTGGAGAATAAACCGTTTTGCTGAAAAATCGCAAAATGTGTTTAATTATATGTATTCTACCATAAAATTATATATTTCTAACAATTCCTCATTCCTTGTCCGGTCCCCTATTGTTGACTCGACACGCTGACATTATAAAACCTATCGGAAGATATATTTTCTACATTTAGATACGATAAAATATTCCTTTTTACGAGAAAAGGATAGAACGCACCAGATCTAATAAATCGTATAAAAGAAAAAACTCTTTGCAAAGGCTCTTATTCAGGTCATATAGGTAACACCTGGTGCTATGACAAAGTAAATGGCGTCATATATTTATTCCCACAAATCTGACGTCTGATATTTTTTATAACTTATATACAACTTTGGTAGTTAGCATCCATAGATCAATGACGTCTTTGCAAATGTATAATAAGTATAGATATGATAAAATGCTATGTTTCCATTTCTTAAAAAAGTGTTTAGTTTTATTTTCGTAAAGCTTTGAATTTGTATGGAGATTTTCGAGGTGATTTCGTATAGTATATGATAATAGGGAATCGACAACTTTCCAGTGCTTTAGTAAATAATATCTTCTTTGAAATGATTTTCACATTAATAGAATATACGATTAATTGACTGACTTTACAAGAGAGGTTATTAGGTAGTTTCAAGGAAAAGTTGTTCAGTTTTGTAAAATTCACATTTTTAAGCGATGTTTTGGACGATATAAGTTAAATTTAAAGATCTAAAAACGTTCATCTATATTTTTTTAAATCCCAAAATTAAAAAAATGGTCTTTTAAAAAGTTTGAACTGGGGGGAAAAATTAGCTCTGAAAATAAATTTGACCATCGTGACATGAAAAATCGCAAAATGTCGTTTAATTATGCAAGATTAATTCTACCTAAAATTAAAATGTAGATTAAAACAAAATGGTCACATAAGGGTTCCGGTCCCCTATTGTCTATACGGAACCACAAAAATAAAGCAAGGGTTGTCGTAAATAAATTAGGACATTTCAAACTTATCCGATATCAGAGTCGAACCTATTTTACGAGAAAAGTCGTATTTATGAACGCACCGTTGAGATAAATCGTATAAGGATGACGAATGATCCCGCCGAGATAAGGACAAGAAAGGCTCTTTGTATATCATTCAGGTCATATTTTTATATATGGGCGAACACCTGGGGAAGCTAGTAAATAAATCTGAATATTGGTTAGATCTGACGTCTGATATTTTTTATAACTTATATACCAACTTTTAGGTAGAACTCTATAGCATCCTGACTAAATAAGAAAAGTCAGTATGACGTTTTTGTAAATGTATAATAAGTATAGATATGATAAAACTGCTACCTGACATTTCCATTTCTTAAAAAGTGGTCTTGGGTTTACCGTTTCCAATATTTTGGTAACAGCCTTTGAATTTATCGTAAGGGAGATTTTCGAGGAATTTAGGATTTCGTCATAGTACCTTCTTATGATAAAAATCGACTTTCCAGTGCTTTAGTAAATAGTATCTCGATGATTTTCCACTAAGCTTTGATAGGTGCCTGCGGCTCAATCAGCCCGCGTGAATTTCCCCACGGGAACAGTGCTTTTCCCGGGATAAAAGTAGCCTATGTGCTATTCCAGGTCATTATTATCTACCTCTGTACCAAATTTCATCGAAATCCGTCCAGTAGATTTTGCGTGATTGAGTAACAAACATCCTCACAAACTCACAAACTCACAAATTCACAAACTCACAAACTCACAACTCACATCCAAACTTTCGCATTTATAATATTAGTATGATAGATGTAATAAATCCGCCACGTAAAGTTACGATCAACTGACTACCACTTTACCATGAGAGGTTATTAGGTAGTTTCCTTAAGAATCGAAAAGTTGTTCTAACAAGTTTTGTAAAATTACTTCCCAAATGTTTACTGAGATCGCTTATAAGTGACTAAATACGTTTTTGATCTCAACGCAACCTATTTTGACTTATATTTTTTGTACTAAATCCGCTTCAAAGCTTTATCTGGGAATTTACCCGCATGAAATCCGTGTTTTGCTAAAATGGCGTGGAAAATAGAGTAAAATTACAATAGGTATTGCTTGACCATCTGACATAAAAAGTTTGACTGTTCACGTTATTATGCAAGATTATCATCATTTGGAAACAGTCGGCTAAAATAAAATGAAGATTAAAACCTATGTAACCTGTGCCGTCGTATACATATGGGTTCCGTGTTTGTCTATACGGAACCACAAAAATAGAAGCAAGGGTTATCGTCGTAAATCAAATTAGGACATTTCAAACTTATCCGATATCAGAGTCGAAGCCCTATTTTCCATAGAGGTCGTAGTTTATGAAAGTCTCCGTTGACGACTGCCAAAGGACAGCTCCTAAGGATGACGAATGATCCCGCCGAGATAAGGACAGATTTACGTTCCGGATTTGGGCCACGATAAGAGATTTCTTAATTATACTATCATCGGGCTTAACATATTTCGGATTACAGCCTGGGCGAAGCCACGGGAAGCTGAGTAACATAAAGGTCTAATATATTGGTTAGATGACGTGGCCACTTTTTTAAGTGGCCATGGCCAAAAACGTCATCCTGACCAAGTTTTAGGTAATAGAACTCTCATAGTATATTGACTTTACCAACAAGAAAAAGTAGTATGATCTAAAGCTAAATCATTGCTAGATCTCGCTACGGGATCAAGCTAATCCGCTTGACGGCTGACATTAATTGGAATTTCAATAAAATGTGGTCTTGGGTTTACCGGATTTCCAATAATTTGATTACATCCTTTTGATTTATCGTCGAGGGTATTTTTTTATGAATTTAGGTTTTTACCTATTTCACCTTTTTATGGGTGCTTAACTCCTTTGCAAAATTTTTAAAATAATACGTACAGCATTTTCATTATTGCATTGATAGGTACCTATCTCAATCAGTCAACAGGCCCTTGCGCTGAATTTTGTGACATAAAAATACCCCAGTTACTCCCCGGTATTTTTACACCAGAGGAGGTATCAACAAAATCCCAGCAGATTTTGCGTGATTGAGTAACAAACAAACTCTGCAAAAACATGCAAAACTTCACGTTTAGTAATATTAGCAGGATAGATGTAATAACCACGTAAAGTTTAAGTAGAAACCCTGCCAACCACTTATCAAACTCAGCCATTGGCACAACAAGAATCGAGTTTCCTGAACAAGTGCGGAATTTACTCTCAAGTCAGTCACTGATATCCTAATAAGTGATCTAAAGACGTTTTTGTGTTTCAAATTTTGAAATTGCGATTTTTGACTTATATTTTTTGTACTAGCTGCGCTTCAGAGCTTTATCTCCGTGGGAATTCTACCCGAGGGCCAAATTTCATCGAAATCCGTCTGCTGCTAGGATAGCGTGGTAAAAAGCTTATTCAATTTACAATAGTATTGCCGAAATCGGTTTTAGTTTCACTTTCATTCATACTTTCATCATTATCATCATCGTTTGGAATCAGTCGGCGTCAACTCTCGTCTTATGCGTTTTATTAAGGGTATTTGAGGTAACCTGTGGCTGCCGTATATGTACACGTACGTGTGTGTACCAACACGGCACGGCCACAGTTTTTTTCAACAAACCGACATTTAGACAGGATTAGTAGTTAAAAGCCCTTACTCCACTAATTCACAGTTTTAATTCCGGAACGTATTTAACTTCCACTCCCCTAAAGGATTAAATGCCGCATACAACATTCGCACATTATGAATAATCCGGTTAGAGACGGAGGCTTCAAAGTAACGATAACATCATAGGCTTTGCAGTTCCGGATTAAGCTCTGCGCGAAGATGACCAAAAAAGGTCTAACACCTGAATATACTCAGACATGTCTGATAGCATGGCTGTGGAAGTCATTCACCTGACGTAATAGACCCGTGTTCATTACGTCAGGTGCATGACTTTTTTGGCCATGCTACGGAGCTTTACCAAAAAATGCAACAAATAGGTAAGCATTTACGAATCCTGCTACTGGGCTGAACTTATTTATTGTTTGCATTTCGCTATTTTTACATTTGGAATACAATAACACAATTTTAATCGGAACTACAATACAACAGTTAATAATAAAATTCAAAGAAAATTAAGATTGCCATTTTCTACTTTTCCCATTACACAAGAAATCCTACTTTGGAGCTAACTCAGTCTGTGTGTTTTAATGACACTAAATATTTTATAAGTACAATGACACTAAGAAGTGTCATTGTGCGCGCTCTATAAAGCTAAAGGTATACCGACTCTATGAAACAGTGTTATATATCTCAAACTGTAGAACAAAGAAATCTCTTACAATGGCAATCTCCAACGGTTCATTTGTCTTGATGAGATCTAGACAGCTAGATAGAGAAGAGGATGCTCATTTTTTACAGTAATCGTTATTACATTTAGGGTATCTATATCTCTTCTCTTCTCTCATCAAAAGACGTCCACTGCTGGACAAAGGCTCTCCAAGGATTTTATCCGGGTGGGGGGTTTAGGTTATCTATATATTTTAAAATATTTTTAAGTAGGTTATTAAATTAGGGCCAGTGCTAATATTTTCTTTTAAATCAGTATTCTAAAGATTTTTTGATGATGACTCATCATCTTTTGAATATTTATTTTTGCGCAAATAAGGCATGCACTGGACAATACTTTGGTATATGTAGGTAGGTACTAAGAAGAATACTTAAGAAATAGAAACTTGTCTAGTTTTGGGCAACCTGTGATATCTCTCTAATAACGAATATACAAAACGAATCTTACTTTTCAAGTTAAGTAATCTGGTAGTAAGTAGGATAACGTCACATCATAGACATAGAAATGAAAATTCATTAAAAATTTTCTTCCAACTTTAATATCTATCACTGAAATTTATTAACATAATAACGTAAATATTTCATAAGATTGAACGGATTTCTCGAAATTGTTAATGAAGCTCTGGACAAAACCATCTCAAGAAGGTTCATAAAGTGAATGAATATCCGGCTAAGAATGGATTCTGCGAAATCCTAACTAGGAAAGCTGTTCTCCTAGAAATTTCGTAATTAAACTATAATTCAATAAATTTCTATTCGTTATGAATAATGTAATAAGTAAATTTATCATGCAAAGCGGTAGTATCCAATTAAATGCATTTGTATAGGTTGTGTGTAATCTAAAACTATAACCACACCATACCATACCATAGATAGATAGATAGATAATTTGTTTATTGATATCAAACAAGACACACACGACCATGCAACTTGTATCCAATAGTGCATATAAAATGAAGCGTGCATTTGCTTTATGTGTAATCTAAACCTACAATAAATTTTCTATTAACGAGCGAAAATTCACTCATCATTTATAACAATCGAATATTGAATCTCACACCAAATTCGCAATCAGTTACCTTACAGTATAGACTAATAAATAGAGATCATTAGTACAGAATGACCATGTCGATCATACCTAATGTGCGCAATGGTGTACTGAATACGCGCCACGACCAGGCGTCCGTCACTCGCTAAAGGCCACTTCGTTATATGCTCACCGGCTTCGGCGTATCGGAGACGATACAATCGACAGTGGATTGCCGAGGGATGCCGCACGCCTGCCTGAGTGCTAGCACGTCACATTTATCGCGCTGACTATAAAAACATATATTTAGTAATAGAATTAATGCCGAAACCACGTACTTTTTGTGCAGTGGATAGTAGTGCAGTGAAGTTAGAGTCAAAAAACAAATGAAAATTTGTCAGTGTTTTCATTAAGCCGAGAGACGAACAAAATTTAAAATGAATCTGTAATTCAGGTAGGGAAAAAAATGAATCTATCATTTTATTAATTCAGAAACATATTTGACTTAACGAATAAAAAAATATTGTTTTTCACAAACATTCGTTTTATTACTGAAATCATCATAGGCACACAATCATAAACGAGCGGTGTAGCTGCATACTTTCGAGTATGGTTTATTTTCTTTCGGCGGTACAACATCATCATTTGAATTTGACACATCGACATTGATATGATTGTACTCCAGGTTATACCATCTGACAAATATCTGCCCTTTCCGTTCGTAGGTCTAAGCCTTAGCCCTCATAAAGAGGAAAAAAGTATCTTAGAATCTACCACGATCTTCGTTACGAGGAAAAAAGGTATCCTCGGATTCGGATCTACATGAGGATCAAAACGGGGGATCTAAGTGGATGGAGGAGATTTAGGGCGCGGTGGCCGTTCGTACCTAACCTATGAAGTGACAGTGACAATGAAGTGACACCGGAGCTCAATGGCTCTGACGTTATTAATTAACGAAATAAAAATGGTAAAAAACGCACTGGTACAAACGTTTTAGTCATCCTTAACTAATATTATAAATGCGAAAAGTGAGTTTGTTTGTTTGTTTTTGTTTGTTAGGTTTGTTTGTTTGCTTATTTGTTTGTTAGTTTGTTTGTTACCTCTTCACGCTTTATTCACTGAACCAATCTTCCTGAAATTTTATACACACATTAAAAGTACGTGAAGGACATATATAGGGTGACCTTCATCCTGAAAAAGCACTGTTCCTGTAGTAAATCCACATGGTGAAGCCGCGGGCGAAAGCTCGTTCACACATAATTTATAGCAAAAATAACAGAAGTAATTGGTGTTAATGTACGCGTTGACGTGTCAAAAGCTAATTATTATTCTTGCATGACTTACGAGATCGCTTTATTTTAATAGTTACTGTCAAGAAATAAAGATACCTATTAGATTTAGAATTAATTCTTAGTTTTTCACCTATTTCATTCTCTGTAGCCATTACATTTTCAAAATTCCTTTTTCTCGTGTGAAATTTTTCAAGTTTTTGTGAAGTTAAACGGTTTTGTCTCTGCATTAATGTCATAACTAGTGATGTGCCGTTCCGAGAATGTTCTCCCACCTGAGAATATTTTTCCGGCAGCGTTCCCGAGAACGTTCTCTAAGCCGAGAATAGTTGAGAATCATATTTATTAAAATGGAAACCACCAACCTTTCTTAATTAATAATAGTATCAAATGAAGTCGACAGATAATTTTGTATAAAAAACAATGACACTCTATTTGCAGTAAAAAACTATATTCTCAGTGTTAGCAAGTATTCTCGAGAATATTCTCGAAACATTCTCGGCAATATTCTCCAGCATTACTGCATCTTTAATAAATCTCGTTTTTTCTTCGTGAAATATTGTTTTATTGATATGTACGATGACAGCACTTTCTTTTAATAACAGGTAATTAAATAATGGACAGTTAAAATTGTTCGTTAACTTGATATTAAATATATTTTTAAATACAAAAAGAATGGTGTAAATTGAAAAAACAGATCGCAATCAACTCTGTTTAATGAGACAAGAAAACCTCAACTTCAGAACATGTACAAAATTGAAGTAGAACTAATTGAAATTGAATTAAACTCAAATAAATCAACAACTATAATCAATCAGGGTAATTGTAAACGCTTTTTGATTTTTTGGTTACCCTTCATCAATATTATGAATCATGTTTTTTTCACCTATTTTATACTAGCCTGTGCCCGCGAATCTTCATCTGCGCGTTTTTTAAATACTATTGTTAATATCTCAGGTTCTAAGAGACTAGTTACAGTCAAGATGAAACCTCACGCCAGATTTTAATAGTTAGACCTTCAATAATACAACAGTGAAAACCGCATCAAATTTGGCCTAGTGGTTTTAGCGTGATGCGCCAGTACAAACAGACAGAAAGAAAGACAGACAAAAATTCTAAAAAAAATGGTTTTGGTCTTCATTGGGTCAATAAAAATTGGCCCTTGAATTTTGAAATCCTAAATATCTCCTATGTATAGACACAGACCAGTTGTAGTTTTATTATGTTATATGATAACTTGGCTATATTTTAATGCAATTACTCTAAGTAGTGATCGCCTATTAAAGGTCTATAAACATCTGTTTACAATTACCATCACTTTTTTTTGAGGTAACTTTTTTTGCTTTTTGGGGTAACTGTAAACATTAAACTATATAACTGTTAAAAGAAACACAGGCTATTAATTTTTTATCCTAATATGAATGATTCGTAAGTAGGTATTGTAAACTGCTCGTTTTCAAACATATTAATGGTATAGAAAAATGTTAGGGGGAGTTTTTTTCCACTTCCAATAATAGCACCTCGCAGCCACTATGTGGGTTCTTTTATTAACGGCACTTACCTAAGAACTTTTTTCTCTGCTAACGAAACGACGAGACGAGTTCGAGAGATATGGTCTAGATGATAAAACAAAGAAACACTGTACATATACTCAGTATCAACTATGTTAGAAATATACGAAAACATCAAATTAGTAAACTAAATTTATTTGGCTGAGAGAACGTTGAGAATATTCCCGGGAGCGTTCTAGATTCTTTAAAGGAATATTCTCACTGCAGCAATATTGCCGGCAACGAGAACGTTCTCAGCGGCACATCACTAGTCACAACGAATCCAAAAATAATTTCACGTGGGCAGGAGCGAGAGATCTACAAATTACAATAATATCAAATCCTGCTGATATACCATAATTCCTCAATAATCATCTCTCTCAATTCGGTCCAATTCCATTATCCCAGTTCATTAGACCCTCATCTGTGACTCATGTCATGAGGATTCAATGATTGTGAGAGTCAACGAAATTGATCCACTCAGCTGCCCTTAGTCAGGCTCGAGATGCTTTTTTGCAGATAGTGTATGTATTAGTATTGCGTATCTACTATCTAAAATGAAAATATTAGTACGAGTGTACTGTATATTATAAACATACGTACAATACATAGTTTATTTATCATTCGTTGATCTCAAACTGTGCCTTACAATCATTAAAGGTATATAACCATTAAACATATAGCTGCAACAACCCATGTGTCTGAATAGGTAGAAATACTGCAGCGTAGGTTGAAATGAATCATTATTTTTCACCTAAGAAAAATACATCAATCTATTTGATCTTCAATCTGTATATATACATATAACCCAAAGGTGACTTGACTTGACTTAGGTACTGACTGGCATAGTATATAGATCAACCTGCAACAGCTCAAACCACTGAAGTACGGATCATCGGGCTGAAATTTCCGCATCCGCTAAGAAAGGATTAACGCGATGCGAAGCCGCGGCGCCAGCCTTTAAGTACATACATATAGTAGTATTTTAAATAGCAACACATGTTTAAACATACACGAGTTATCTAAGGTACATCCATTTTCATTGTTCATTTCCCAAAATTGCACACGATCGTATTGCAATACTTCCAAATTTACATTTTGGAATGAAAATACAAACATAAACACTATAAAAATACTTCTTTACTTATAAGCACATTCTTGTGTGAAGTGCACATAGATTTTCCTTATTTACTCTCTGACACTTCCTTCCTCTTCTATTGCCGTATATTTACTTTTCATTCCCGTTTATTTGAACCGTACTAGATGGGTGTAGGGGATTGACATGACTTTAACTTAACCCTTAACTTTACCCAGACACGATCGTGTCAAACCGTGTCGGGTAAAGTAGGGTTAAGTTAATTTTTATCGACATTTTTGTTCCCTTTTTAACACGATTACCTTACGATTTTTTGTTAAAATACTTACAAGTAGTTTATATTTATATCAGTTATTATCCGTAGGTCCGTAGCTTTTCTGCAAAAATAATACTTTAAACTTTTGAGTCGATTTTCGACTCAATTTTCAATTTATTTTTTGCTGTTTTAAACTGTACGTAACACTTGTTGACTGTCGTTTTCAAGTATTTCGAAAAAAAATACAAAACATGGCATTTCTATTTACGTTAGTCCGATTTCTATGAAACAATCTATCAATTTAAATACAGTCTTTTGTTACCATTAATGCTTTGGGAGGATGGGATCGTAATTTGAAATACCTGGAAGGACCCATAGCCGAAGTATCAACAGATTGTCAGTTGTCCGACAAAATATATTGCCAAACTTTCCATTATGAGGTTTATATTCACGGTAGGTAGCGAAAACCTTAGATATCAATAAAGCGAAGTTATGAGGTATTTTATGTATAGAATTATGGGAAGAGAGGATTTGGCATCGCCCATTTTAGGAAATCAATAGAACCTAGTAGGTACATGGACGTAGGAAAAAAGAACGGACGGAGTCTTGGCTTAATAAGGAGTGAAGCAAAGCAATGGCGGCGACTTACGATTGTGTGAGTTGACGGAGTTGCCATACGCGGAAAATTACCTAACAATTATCCATAATTACAAAAATATATTTCAATTACTAAGTATTTTTTTTTTTGCATATTTTGGCATTTTGTCTGTAATATCAATTCGTATTTATTGTAATTTTACATTTTAAAATCAAAATGCGAAAAAGGAAAAATAAAACAATCAGTAATTTTAATCATTTATTCGTAAATGTTGGCCTTAAAATCCCTTATTTTGGGTAAGCTTTTTATATATTTGTCGTTTGCTTTCACAAGATTTTGATATATTTTCTTGCTTAGATAGGTGGTGAAATCGTATATTTAAATATTTTTCTATTATATATTTATGTTGCCGTTTCATAAAAAAAAGATGCACTAAATGATTTTTGAAATTGCGCCAAATTTGTAGAAAAATAGGTGTTTGAATTGCACTAGAAAGCGCTTACTTTTGAGCAACTGTAAATCTAAATACATTATATATACTTAACTCAAAGGTGACTGACTGCCATAGTGATCTATCAACGCACAGCCCAAACCAATGGATGGATCGGGCTGAAATTTGACATGCAGGTAGATGTTATAACGTAGGCAACCGATAAGAAAGGATTTTTGAAAATTCGCCCCCTAAGGGGGTGAAAAAGGGGTTCAAATTTTGTATGAAAGATTTTTTCTTTGACCGAATTTCACGCGGGCGAAGCCGCGGGCAACAGCTTGTTATATAAATAAAGGAATAGGTATATAAAAAAATGTGACTAAAGCAATATTTTCATGTATTTAATTAAAATCAAAAGTATGACATTAATTAAAAAAATCACTCTAGAGGCATTACAAGCTCGATGTGGTTAGCAAATAAATACTGTCAAAGAGAGAGACAAGACAGATCGATATAACAAAAGGAAAAAAGAGACAACGAAAGCATCAACATAATATTCGGGGAATACCCAACTATTGACTCTCGTAACTTCTTTTGTTTTCATAAAGTAATCAGGTGTGGCTTCTGGCTATTTGACATATTATTATTAATTTTGCGCCAGACTCGTTAAAATTTCTTTGGCGCAAAAGTTTTTACAAATAATCCACCAGATTGCACTAAATTATGTTTAGCGCATTGTATTAAAAAATAAGCACTAAAGACCTGAGAATTGCACTAGATCTAGTGTAAAATACGCTAAAAACGGCAACACTGGCCGTCTTACTTTGCTGTGGGTGCGTGCGCTCGTGTCGGTACAATACGCCGGCTTACTTTGATTGCATCACTATTAATGTTACTGAGGCGGTGTCCGTTCTCTTTTTCCTACGTCCATGAGTAGGTATTATAAATAAAGGTCTTCCTCTTCCTATTTAAAAACTATGCTCTTGTTAGCCTCATTGCGTGGAATGAAACACTCTGCAACGAATTTCTGTTACTGTTTTTAAATGGTCTTGCCATTTGCCCTCTCCATTCCACACACTAGCTGACAAAAACTCGAGTGCTAGTATCACTGTTAGCAAGTCGTAGTCTAAAATAAAAACTGCCATACCACCATTCATAGTCAGAATGGTATACTTATACCTATGCATGAACTCATAGGGACGAGTAGGATTTGAACCTGGAATCATTCGACGAAAGGTGCCGCCTCAGGCGAACGTTACCTAATCGTTCACTATAAATATAGCGATGATAATGTCAAAGTCGGAAAACGTCAAATTATATAGGTACTCCTAGGTACAATCCTATAGTATAAGAGACAATTGATCAATCATAGCGGGAATGTATCAGGCTCTCAGAGAAAACTGATGACACATCTACTTATCTACTGTTGCATGTTTTCTATGGGTATCGAAATATTTTTGCTTTTGCTTTCTATTCGCCTATTTTAATGACTTACCTGCTTTGCATTTTGTTTGATTATTTATTAGGGGTAATAGTAGGGTCAATGCAAAACCATATTGCGTTGTGTCAAGTGTGATGAAGTTTGAAGGTGGATAATCAATATTAAAACGTTGTTTTTATCTGTCTCTATTAATACTCAATAAAAAACACTTTAGACATTTCAAATCTACCATCACTGCTTCTCAAAGTAATAGCCATTTCATCGAGTACTTAAACATTAGAAATTGTTAGTTTTCCTGGTTTTATTTATCAATTAGCTGCAATTAAAATGGAAATGATCTTAAAATTATCTCTCTTAAAACCTATTTGCACTCCAGTTTAATGTTTGGGAGCCAATAACAGTGATTTACTGCATCGTAAAGCTGAGAATGCTTGTAAAATTGTTTGATAGCGTACGATCGCATCTGGTTCGTTAAAAGTTGATTGAACAACAATGCCGATCAAAGAACAAGAGGTTTATAAATACATCCTGTTTTATCTTACTAGTCTTAAACAAGATGTAATTTAAGTATTCATTTCCATGTTCATGAAAGGAAGCTTGAAAATTTGTGTCTGCTTTAGAAAATGCTGAACAGAGACAGATATAGCTATAATAAGACGAAGTTATAGAGACTGGCACTATTTTACTCAGCCTGGCAGCCTCTCTGGTGACTTTTCCATTTAGTTGTTCATCTTAATCTTCTTATTTAAAAGCTATGTTTTTATGTGAAATGAGACACAAACAAGGACTCTCTTAGCAAGATTAATAGAGTGGTTTAGCCTTTTCTCAATTTTTGATTACATATTACGAGTATATCTTAAATTTACTAACTATAAAGTTTATTCACTCACTTTTTGTAAATCTATCATTGCGTATAATAAATTCAGGCCCGTGACGATAACAGAAAGATAGACTGGAGTGTAGAAGTACCTATACATGAAAAAGATACGTTATCTTCAAAAAAATCAAAGCGAATAGTCTTTTACTCACAGACTCTTTGAAAGTGATTAAAACTCATTAAAGTTGGCATATGAGGTGCTGGAAGTTCATCGGAGTGGGCGGAGAAAAATCGAAAATGAGACCAAATTAAGAAACTTACATCGCAACTTTTTAAGTGCTTAGATAGAACTTTTACATTTCTTGGCCCACAAATGACAATTAGCGCGTTACTAACAAAATTATTATTCTCAAAACCGTACTCGTTGTGGACCCTCTGAAAAAAAGAAAAAAAAAATTGCTAAAAATACTGGTGAAACATTTCGGGAGACAATGTTGTTAGAATGCCCTTTGTCCCTAGAAAAACATTTTTGATACATGATATTTTACGTTGTCATTACCTATCTAAAATAGATATACTTATTTAGTTTATTAGATATGAAAAGTGGTGAACCGTCCTATTTATTTCTTGCCCTTATTTAGGACAACGAGAAAGTTTAAATAGGGTTGTCGTCTCCCAATCGACTACAAAGATCTACATTTTTCATTTTACGTTTTCGATAGGGTTGATCAGGAACAAGCGTCTTTACAAAATTGGGCTACTTTTCATTCTTCCAAAACTCTCAAATAGGAGCTGCCACTAGGCTCTATACCGAAGATAACAAGCAAATGAGCTATCAAGTCTATCAGTAATAACTTAGTGCCTTAACAGTCCTTTGTGTCCCTTGTGACTAGGTTACCAATAGCGAGAATATAGAGCAATTAAACTTACCTTAATACTACTAACCCGCTGTTTAACGACTTCCATGTACGTGGCTGTCTATTACCACAAATTAAGAGATTGCAGAAGTTCAAATGAGGTGAGTTTAAATTTAATGCTAATTATTAAAAAAAGAATTGTTTTCATGAATCAATCAAGGAGAAGCTCAGTGACGCTGTGGTTCACGCGTTCGAATCGCGATAGTGGTGGTTAAGCAACTTTTGCAATGACCAAAAATGTATAAATTGAAGCTTTTCGTCCTTTGAATGGCAAGTTAAAACGTTGTTCTTGGATATATTCAATCGCATTGGGCTCCTGTGGTGGATCATGATCCAATGCGGTTTGATGGGCCTCGGCACATCGTCCTTATCTATTACTAGCTTTTGCCCGCGGCTTCGCTCGCGTTAATCCTGTCTTAGCGGATGCCTACGTCATAACATCTAACAGCATGCCAAATTTCAGCCCGATCCGTACAGTGGTTTGGGCTGTGCGTTGATAGATCACTATGTCAGTCATACCTCTGAGTTATATATATATATATATATATATATATATATATATGTCGAAGCGGAAAAGGCTCAAAATCATCAGAAGGGGTCATTATCGTCATCATCATCAATGAATATTCAGTGGGCAAATCAGTGGGTACAATCACGCACGCAAGTCGAGTTAATGAGTCACAATTGAAATAGATGATAAGAATTTTATATCAGGAACAATGAACATAGTCTGTGGTCACTTCATAATTTGCATTAATCATTTAAGTTAAAATTTCGCTAAACTAAATGAAACGGTAACGAATCCGTAGGTCAAGTTAAGGTTCACACGACACGATCGGGGTATGTGACACGTCCCGACTCCACTGTATTTCGAATCAGTCTGCCTTGCTTATGCGACGTTCATCTCAGAACTATAAGCAATGCATAATCATCAAATTTAGTTTCTCAGACCCACGGCTACGTTCGGCAGTGTTTATATAAACATCTCACACCGCCCCGCTTCTATGAAACGAACAAAGAACTTCCTTGCGGCCGATATCAACCGAGCTTTAATGATGTTAATATAAACAATGGCTTAGGAATGCACATCACCTGTGCGGGCCCCAGCCAACGCGCACTTGATAAAGCTCCGCGCCGACACGGCGATCCTGACTGTCACACGTCCTCGTGTGCCAAATAACTTTACACGCTCGGCTATCCTGCCCTTAAGTTAAACCAGCAATTAGGTCTCCAGTATCATCGGCACAACTTAGCATTAACAAATCATCAACGTTCTAGAGGACACAGATCAGAATTAGCTTGAAAATATTATGAAAATAATTTAAATGTTGTCACACACATAATTACGATATCTCCCACAATTCAACACTAAATAATGTCCATTGCCAAGGTTCAATAACCTATAGTATTGTTGTTACAAACAATAAGTGTATCTACTACACTTAATCAATCAAGTGTATCAGCTGTACAACATAAAACATGTGTCTCAACTACACATCAACAATTATGTGTATCGGCTACACAACAACACGCATGTGCTTCGGCTGCACATCATCAACCATGTGTATCAGCTACACATCAACACGCATGAGCTTCGACTGCACATCATCAACCATGTGTATCAGCTACACATCAACACGCATGTGCATCGGCTGCGAATCAACAACCATGTGTATCGGCTACACATCAACACGCAAGCGCATCGGCTGCATATCAACAATCATGTGTACACATCAACAAATAAGTGCATCGGTTGCACGACAACAATCATGTGTATCGCTTACACATCAACAAACATGTGCATCGGTTGCACGACATCAAAAATGTGTTTCGGTTACACATCCACAAACATGTGCATCGGTTGCACGACATCAATCATGTGTATTGGTTACACATCAACAAACATGTGCATCGGTTGCACGACATCAATCATGTGTATCAGTTACACATCAACAAACATGTGCATCGGTTGCACCACATCAATCATGTGTATCGGTTACACATCAACAAACATGTGCATTGGTTGCACAACATCAATCATGTGTATCGGTTACACATCAACAAACATGTGCATCGGCTGCACAACAACAATCATGTGTATCAGCTATACATCAACATCCATTTGCATCGGCTGCAAATAAATGACTTGTAACAACATCACTTTAATAATCATAAATCATAGGTAATTAATGAATTGCAGTAATTATGTGTGTTATAGCTGAACCTCATACTATTATAATAGGTATCAGAGTAAAATATCTTCACAAGTGACATCGCTATATCAGTAATATGTCAAAACTTGACAACCGTCACACAAAACTTAATGTCTTCACTTCAACTGAATAAACTTTCACATTCTGTCCAAATAAACTCCCATGTCTGTATACCTGTTACTCATTGCCACCGCGCAGCCTCTGGCCAGCTTAACTGGATTAGGAATCTGGCCTACGATTGACAACAAGAACAAGCCACAAACCAAAGAAATTAGGTTAATTCACTATCATAATTGTACAGGTCGTTTCAAATACAACCGCCGACAACGGCCTGACTGACGTATTGCCAGCATGATCTTAAAGTAGGTATTCACTTTTTGACGATGTCCCAATCGTAACCTTTAACAACGCTTTAACAACACATTTAAAAATTGATAACTTATAAAATATCAAACACCATCAAAATAAAATGAGATTTTTATACGCATGATACGCAAAAAGCACGCATATTGCCAGCTTGGCAGACTTCATCGCAAAATGTTATTCGCAAATCGTCAGAAACACATAATAAAAAAAATAGGTACGCAAAAATACGCAGAACCATAAGCGCTGAACGTCAATTAAAATCTCAAATAGGTACGCATAATGTCATGATTACATGAAAACACAGGATGTTAAATAACTCTGACTTTTGTCAATTTAATTATCCATTTGTCAGTTTAATTATCCACGTTAAATACAAAACTCAGATGATAATAGGTACGCATAATGTCATAATTACATGAAAACACAGGATGTTAAATAACTCCGACTTTTGTCAATTTAATTATCCATTTGTCAGTTTAATTATCCACGTTAAATACAAAACTCAGATGATGTATCACTTGAAACAGACAAGCCAGGTGTCATTAATGTTATCGTTAAATTGCCTAATCCATGATGATCTAAAATAAAAAATAATTCATCACTGGCACGCAATCTGTTCTTGTCAACGTTTCAACAAAGGAAGGCGCTATAAATTAAAAATAATTTATAAACTACCTAGTTAAAAAACATCGTTGCCATTCAATCAAATTGAAATAATATAATGATTTATTACATTCTTTTTACTTCATTTACCTCAACTCAAATTTTCGATAGTATTCCACAAATGATCAAAAGTCATGAAATAGTGCTAGGCCTCACAGTGTGGGTTACTCACTATACGAAAATAAAAATCTTGACAAAAATTCCAAAACCATCACATGAACACGTAAATTTAAATTTCTTAAAGTACAAAGTCAGTGCTCCAAATTACAAACTTGCAACATTTTATAATAAAGGACGGATACTTAATCTGCGCACGGTTCAACTTAAACATTGCAGTCAGTTCCACAATAAATTTTGTTTGCAGATAACATGTTATAACATAAGTACTTTAAACAACCCTTTTTTTATCATAAATTTATGAGCTTTCGAAGTTGGGCCAAGTGCGCGGCAGTCGTCCCCTCGATCCGCGTCTCACGCCACTTTAAGTCGCGCTTACGCAGCGATATAAAAAGTAATTCATTCATTCATTCAAAAAAATATTTACAACAACAGCAGCAGCAATATAGCAGCGATATAGTTTGTAATTTGTATGATAAAATAAGTGCACTCAGTATATTGTTTTTTTTTTTTTTTTAATTATTATCAATTATTATTAAAACGTAATCAATCTACAGAAACTCAAATTCTGTGGCTTTTGAGTACACGGTTCAATCAACCAACTCAAAACTAAAAGAGATAATTCAAATCAATCAAATAATTGATTGGTTGATAATTTCATCAGTATAAAAACTTAAGAAAAGAAAGTAATTAACTTTCATCTTTATGAAAATAAACTATAATCCACATGACTGTGACGTGTTATTCACAAACAAATAAAAATAAAACAATGTCCATATCTAACGCAGGTATCGATAAGCTAATTGCCTTCAAGAAACCGGTCAACAGAAATATGATAGAGATGAATTCATTAAATGAATTACTATAATTTCCTCAACTTGACGACTTTACAAGTTTTTACTTTTCATAAATAAAAATCAACAAACCATTTACAATGTCAATTTGACACAAATTTTGGAATCATCTAAAAACAGAACCGTACATGGCCAGTCTCAATTTCTACAAGGGTGAAAAAAATATGTCAATAGCTTATCACACACATTTGCAATAATATCACCCATAATCAAACAAAACCAAAATAAAAATGGAACGACTGACCGTAACTATCGTCGTTACTCCACATCCAGCGAACCACACCATCACCATCAAATTTGTATTCACCATCACATCATATAGGTGCACCAGAAATTAATCAAAACTGCACTCGCGGCGCGTATCCCACTTCTGATGTCGAAGCGGAAAAGGCTCAAAATCATCAGAAGGGGTCATTATCGTCATCATCATCAATGAATATTCAGTGGGCAAATCAGTGGGTACAATCACGCACGCAAGTCGAGTTAATGAGTCACAATTGAAATAGATGATAAGAATTTTATATCAGGAACAATGAACATAGTCTGTGGTCACTTCATAATTTGCATTAATCATTTAAGTTAAAATTTCGCTAAACTAAATGAAACGGTAACGAATCCGTAGGTCAAGTTAAGGTTCACACGACACGATCGGGGTATGTGACACGTCCCGACTCCACTGTATTTCGAATCAGTCTGCCTTGCTTATGCGACGTTCATCTCAGAACTATAAGCAATGCATAATCATCAAATTTAGTTTCTCAGACCCACGGCTACGTTCGGCAGTGTTTATATAAACATCTCACACCGCCCCGCTTCTATGAAACGAACAAAGAACTTCCTTGCGGCCGATATCAACCGAGCTTTAATGATGTTAATATAAACAATGGCTTAGGAATGCACATCACCTGTGCGGGCCCCAGCCAACGCGCACTTGATAAAGCTCCGCGCCGACATATATATATATATATATATATATATATATATATATATATATATATATATATCTAAGATCTATAAGGAAGCTTAGTATCCCTACAGTGAGGACATTAAAATGGCTGATGATGATGACTCAATCAAATATAAATGAATGACCTGCTGAAAATGTTATAAGATAATGTAGGTTTCTTTTGACAGTTTGTGCATTTTCCATGAAACTAATAATAAAAATAAATTGGAATCTTCGTCAACTGCATGTCAAGTGACCCTGCCTGATTCTCTATACGGTGATAAAACAGCAAATGTGCGATCAATTTTGTAGGTAAATGAGCTGTTTAATTGCAAAAAATCTAAAGTAATAACTTCTGTACCCTCAATATTCTTTGCTATTATCTTCCCCAGGATATAGGGGTACAATTACTTACACACATGCACTATAATATTTACATTGTTGTTTTGTTGTTGTGATAAGTATTTGTGACTAGCTTTTGCTCGCAGCTTCGTAAGCATCCATGTATCCTACATACTTACAGTATTTCTGCAATATTCTTCCAATTTTATATTTTGATGAAAGAATTGTAACTAAGCACTCCCTAAAACAGGACGAATTTTGATGAAATTTGATATAGGGTTAGACTAAAATCCGAAATTTATCCTTTTCTAGACATCAGACGATGGGTGAACACAATACAACACAATACAACACAATAGGTACCTATTTGTTTTGTACATTGGGTTGAAAATTAATAAAACGTAGCTTTGATTAAAAATAACAACGGATACAAGCGTTGTTTTTATTTAGAATTCCGTAAACAGATTCCAGCATCAATCATGCTAAAATGAAAAATCTTGAAAAGCAGCGGAGTGAAAAATGTTTAATTACAACGAGCTGAACAATGTACCCGGACATGACCATGACTCAGCAGGCTGGTAAAACTGTGGAAATCTGAAAAAATAGGTGTAGAAGACTTTTTCGTAATCTCAGATAAATCGCAGAGGACTCTGAAGTTCCTAGCCTTACTCACACCACATAATATATACCTAATTTCTGTAAGACGAATGCGATAATAAAGTCTTTTTTTCTTTTTTTTTTGTAGCTATAATATGTCCCACTGCTGGGCAAAAGCCTCCCCACTCTCTTTCCATGTGTCCCTATCTGTGGTCTTTTCTATCCACTTTCTGTCGAATGCCCAATAATGAATTAATAATAATTATAATTATTAATTTCTTTCTTTCTTTCTTTTCTATAAAGTCTTATATCGTAATAAATAACCAACACGTCACACTTGTATCATAATGTACTATTATCTGCCTGGATGTAGTGGGTTCTAATTTCACCAGAAGCAAGTATAATTTGGGTTCAGATTGTCAATTTAAAATACTGAATTTTGAAATTTGGTACACAAAAATATAACCTGCACATAGGGTAATTTAAAATATGTTAATTTTATCTAAGTTTTAAAGTTAGAATATAGAGTCCTTATAAATTTAAATACTTATTTTATTTTTTAATTGTTATTTTTAATTTAAATTTTATGCGGCTGTTAATTTTCTACTTATAAATTATAGTATACAATATTTTGTTCGCTAATACGCTTTCAAATAATGCGAAATAAAGGAAGTTTCTTGTACTTTGAGATATGAAGGGAAACAAAAACATCCAGAGATAAAATATTCCGAGTCTGTTTCATATTTATTACGATGTTCAATCCGGTGAATGTGCACTTGCCATTTGGCGTTTTATTTTCCATAATACAACACTTCCGCTACTTATATTAAGGAAGCACAATATGGAAACAGAGAAAATATTGTTCCTTGTTTTTACCCGACTACGACGAAACGAAATGGAGGGTTATGATATTAACCGGTATGTAGATGTAGGTATCGGTTCCTCTTCTAAACTACTTGTCATAATTGGACAAATTAATATTACATGCTTAGATGTTTTATATCTTCCGGGTGTCCCGCGACAGCCAACTTGTTTTTCATTTATTGATTTAAAGAGTTCACTTTAAGCTTTTCATACAAAAAGTGTATGATGATTTTATTGATCTGTGCTCTACGCAGAATAGCTACGATCAATTGGAGTTGGGTCTATTCCTTCTTTTCAATTATTTGCGCTGAGAAGAATACCTTTATTTTGGAAGCAGGCAAGTTCGTTCGTTCGTTCAGTTCGTTACGTGAATTCTTCAATAAAACCACTCTATTGGTACTATTCTTTTGTTGCATATCAGCAGGCAAGCTGCTACGACGAGCTCACAGGTCAGACAGTGTCACATACAAGAAACATTCAATGATCTTTTTTAATTTCTTATTCTTTATGGGAATGCACTGAAAGAGGTCTAAAACTTTTAAGAGACCTTCTTCATTACAGTACCTACTTTCCATTTTTATAATCAACTAGCTTTTGCCCGCGGCTTCGCCCGCGTGAATTTCCCACGGGAACAGTGCTTTTTCCCGGGATAAAAAGTAGCCTATGTGCTATCTCCAGGTCATTATCTACCTCTGTACCAAATTTCATCGAAATCCGTCCAGTAGATTTTGCGTGATTGAGTAACAAACATCCTCACAAACTCACAAACTCACAAATTCACAAACTCACATCCAAACTTTCGCATTTATAATATTAGTATGGATCAATCAAAAAACTTTATTCGAAAAACATAGGTAGTATAGGTTCACAGGATTAAAACCCTTTGGAGTGTCGAACAGAAACATTTGTTTTTCTTTTCTAACAAGCGTTGAAATCCAGTTTTACACAGGGAGAGTTTATTACGAGGTAGTAACTGATTTACAAGACTCGTATTTCATAAAACAAGAGCAATTAATTTTCAAAATCGATTTACGAAAATCCGGCAAGAAACAAAGTCGTTAACCTAATTTCGTGTGACATCAAAATATCTGTACAAATTAAGAACAGAAAACAATACACCTAATTGTTTCATGATAAAAATTTCAGTTTTTTAAGAAAAATTATCCTGCTATTAATTTCGAGATAGCTATAGTCGGGCCGAAACCTAAACTCCCGTATGACAGGTGTCATCAGGGTTAAGCCGATGAAGTTTCGATTTTTTTAATTTTTAAATCTATGCGCGGAAATGTAGTACTTGAACTTTCGGCTCAATGATGATGATGGTTCAGACTTCTGATTAATAAAAATAATATTTTTTTTGGATTTGTTATTTTTACGTAACATGAAATAATCGTAGCGATTCGTATTAAGGTACATCACTATTATTGTCAAACTGACATACGTCATACGGGAGTTTAGGTTTCGGCCGTACTATAGATAGTTTGTAGGTACCTACTTTAAGTTCAAATTTTATAAAAATAAGCAATAAGCATTAAGCTTGTTTTGTGGGTCCGATGGTCACAAACATAGAAACAATCTAAACACACCAATTATCGCAGATATATCGAAATTATGGAGTCTGTATATTTTTTTGATGTTTAACACTTGAAACAAACGAGCTTCCTTTACTAATAAGTTCAGTGTTTGCTAAAACTTTTGTCAAAATGGACCAAGTTTTCTTCTCTTCATATTTTGTGGTAACCCCTTCCTTCCTCCCCAGTTTACTCTGCCCGAAACTCCAACAATCTGCTTTATTCCAATAATTAAATTATGAAAATGTTGATTTGATTTTGATAAAATGTTTGCCCGAATTCGTGGAAAATTACAATTGTAATCGAGAACATGAATTTCAATTTAAGAATGTGGGAAAATCTGCAATTCAAAATATATTACGAGGGTCCCGGCGACTCGACTCGGTGCTCACTCGACCCGCGGGTCGAGTCGCCGGATTTTTAAATTTTATTTTATTTCTTCCGGCGACTGGGGCCACTCACAAATTAAAAAAAAATCTATTGTTCAAGCCTAAAAGAGTACGGTCAGGCGAAAAAATGTTTTAGGAATAATTAAAAAACGTAACTTGATTTAAAAATATTATTTAATTTAGTATGATATAGATATAAAAAGGCATAAAATGCCCTTTGATTATCGTTCATGTAAGTATGTTGTATAATATACAAAAATCATGGTACTACAATTAAGTAATTATATGTCCCAAAATCAGTCTTAACAATATTAAAATAAAAATATATTCATAATTCAGCCACAGGGATGATTCAACCACCACTATAAGGAATATAAATTCATGTCTAGGATAAGTAAATAAGTTTCTTGTAAAGAAACAGAAATATGATATGCCGACTTTATTTTGTATTAAAAAACTAGCGAAAAAATTAAATAACTCTTTTTTTATTTTGTGACACATAATTACTTACTTAGTTATTGTAACATGATTTGTATGTATTATTTTAAACAACATTAAAATTAAAGAGCAACATTTTTTTGCCTTTTTATACCTATTTTATACTTAAATAAATGATATTTTTTAATAAAGTTCTGTTTTTCAAATATTCCTGTCAACATTTTTTGCCTGACTGTACTCTCTTTGGCTAAAACAATAGAAATTTTTTTTTATTTGTGAGTAGCCCCAGTCGCCGGAAGAAATATAATAAAATTCAAAAATCCGGCGACTCAGGCCGCGGGTCGAGTGAGCACCGGGTCGACTCGCCGGGACCCTCATATTACAAACGCCAGTGAAATGCGTGGAAAATGGTTCCGCATATGAATTATATCTTAGTTTTCTTATATAAATCTGAAATAATGAATTAATAGTAAAAAAACTTTAAAAAAAGCTTTTATTTTTACTCTCAACAAACCCTTTCATTTGATACTCAAATTGTATAAATGCATTCTTCTTCTTCTTCCTTCTTCTTCTTCTGCGGCTCATTTCGTCCACTGCAGGACATAAGCCTCCTCCAGAAATGCATTACAAATAACTATTCCGCCACCTTGGATGGTCCGCTATATTGGATTTAGAATAACGTCACATACCATTTCATGCATTGTCATCAAAACTAAATGTGTGTACAAAATTTCAGCTCAATCAAATTGAGTTCTAAGATTCCACCCGAACGAACATCCATCTTGGATGGTCCGTCATATTGGATTAAGAATGATGTCACATACCATATCATGCATTGTCATCCAAACTGAACGTGTGTACAAAATTTTAGCTCAATCGGTTGATGATAACTGCTTCAAAATTGAGTTCTAAGATTCCACCATAACGAACATACATACATTGCAAGTTAAATAAAAGCTTTTAAAAAATATATATTCCTTCGAGCAACTTCCGCCCGCGGACCGTGTTGCTCTATGACTAATACGTATAACCAGACTAGGTGTGCCCCGGGGCTCCGCTTAGCGTTTGTAGAAATATCAGGATTAAAGTATCCTATGTGCTGTACCCGAAGAATATAGAAGGATGTGAAGGGTCAATGAGGATATAGTGACCAAAGTTAAAAACGATCCGCACAGCAATTGGAGTAAACACTTGTACCTATGTAGGAGAGAGAGATATAAGTGAGATATTAGGAGCACCTATAACCGGCGAGCACGTATGAAAAGAGTGATGAGTGTAGAGGAACCGAGAGGGATATGTAAGGAGCAAGTGGAAATCGCTAGTCTCTGCTTACCCCCACGGGAAAAAGGCGTGATAATATGTTATGAGTAAACTTGATATTTTGCACAAACCTAACACAGTGTTTGTTTGTGCGTAACACAGTGCGTAATTGCCGACAGGGCGAAACGTTATGTTATGATTTAATCAACTGTTCAATAGTATTCAGACCACTTAATTAGTGCACAGTTTGGTTAGTTGATTACGCTGTAGTCTGAAGACTGGGTTGAAGATAACTATATCAACTATGTGTAAGGAGTAAATGATAAAACGTAGGTACTGAAAAAATTGCATGTTAAATTTATGTTACATGTGTATTTTTATAAAACGTTTCCTCAATATATATAACAAATAGGCAAATAACAACAAATAGGCAAGATTTCTAATCCTACGGACATGATTTTCTGGTAGGTAGTTGAAATAAAAATTAAGATAAGTTAAGTTAAATCAGCGGCGGTCTCTAAGACCACACATAGGTGGTTAAAGGACAAAAATAATGTGGTAGGTGGTTAAGTGTTAATATATATTTTCAGTCCATAAATCGCATTATATAAGCAAGAATGTGAATTGGCTGGAAAATTTGTATTTTGTTGATTCAACCGAGTGCGCAATACGGTGACGCGAATAAAATGAAAATATTGCTGAGATATCAGCGAAGAGGCAATATTCACTGTTCAGTGTGCGAATCGATGATACAACCCTATTTCATTTGTTGATCTATTATATAAGTAAAGCGTTATCGAAAAAGGCTGAATAGTATCTTTCTAAGTCCGATGATTAAATTAAAATAAAAAAAAAAGTAATGGAATCAATAAAATAATTATGTATGAATGTACCTGTTCCGTTTTCAACGCAAATCTTGTTTACCTTTCAATTTGAATTTCGCGCGCCTTACCGATGCACCTATCAATCATCACAATTCGCTGTGCGGCAGTTCTATTTAGCCAATGGGGCGCCCGGACTTCCGCTGGCGCATGCGCAGATCCTACCGGTGTCTGAGAGATCAACGCCATAGGCTGGTAGCAGAAGGCTGGTGGCAGAACCAGTAAAAACCTCTCCGTGTCTGTACGTGAAAGCGAAGGCGCGCGCGCATCAAACATTACATTTTACTCAATTATTCTTAATAAAACTTCAAGTGCTCAACAGTGTTTTTGGAACTTTATAATCGTGTGTGGCTGGCCGGCTAGGTGTCTAAAGGAAGAACTATTCGTGAGGAATCGTGCTCGAAGCCTGCCTACATGGTAAGTGGTTTGTGCATTGTTCCTATTGTCTAAATCGTCTGTAGCAACGCTTATTAACGGCGAATGCTTTCAATAAGTATTCGATCCAATGTGGTGATTGATAGTGTACTCTAATTTCTACTTATCGAATCAATTTAGCCACATTTTTTGGTGCCGAAACCCGGGAACTTTGGATACCTACCTTCAGTCTGCCGCCAAATACCAATTCGATTTAGTAATTGCTACTTCATTTACCGTATTCCACGCTTATTATACTTACTAGTACAGCTAAAACGAATAAACATAACATTTGGTTTCAATTACTAATCGGAAAAACAAGTCTTTGTTCCATTTTGTTTTGTTGAGTACCTTACCTACCGATTATCGATTTAAGATGGCTTCCATCAGTTTCTAGAATATTTGTTGAAAATAAATTCTTTTGTCGTTTTATACTTATTAGCATAAAATTATCTACCGTTTTACCGTTCGCAATAATACAATATTGCAAATCCACCTTCTCATAATTTTATGTTGATAGTTCGTTATAACTCGACTACTTTTTTCCAACCGTTCAACGTTTCCTCTTGATATTTATTTATCGAAAATTTATTTCGTTTCAAATTACGAAATATTTTTTATCGTGACGTTGTATCGTTTATCGTATCATATTTTCAACGAATTTTGGTGCGTTCACATTTTCATTATTACCGTTTTAGGTTAAAAATCATAGTTTTTTGTTTTTACAAAAAACTGATTTTTATTTTTTTTATTTACCGTACATTAACGAATATCGCAAACCGTTTTTAGTGTTCCTAACGCTCATTTAATTCATCCTTATCAATTTAATTTATTTCAATTTAAAACTCAGGTGACCGAGGTGACAATATTACCTGTTGTCGTGTAATACCGCCCCAGTGATTCTCGTCGATTCTTGTGAACGCGGTCTCGCTGAAGACGTTCGCAACTAAACTTTTTTATCGAATCCGAATATTTGTTGCTATCAGGTTTTATTGTTTTGATATTAATTATGTCTTTACTATCAAGGCGTAAATCTAAACCTACTATTAAAAAGGGTATCGAAAATACGTACACTATTAATAATTTGCCCAGTTTGCGACGTAAACGAACTATAGCATATAATCGCTTAACGAAGGCTTTGGAAGTAGGTACCTTAGCCAATACCGATGAATCACAAGTAGGGTTATTTCTTTCATATTGTCATGAAATAAAAACGATTGCTGATAGTTTTCATGACTCCCATTTTATTATTTTGGACCTTCTTAAGGATGATGCCGATGAGGAGGACGATGAACTTCAGGATCGATTTGACGAATTGTATTTTCAAGTGTTGGCAATTCAACGAAAATTTGAACAACGTTCATCTCAACAAGCTGACACTTCGAAACATAATTCATTGACCGGTTCGCACAGTGGAAATATGCGGTTACCAAAAATTTCGTTGCCAACTTTTTCCGGTGCTATCAAGGAATGGCCTGAGTTCATTGCAACTTATAACGCGTTGATACATGATTCTACCTCCTTATGTAATATTGAGAAATTTCACTATCTCGTGTCAGTTTTAAGTGGTGATGCTTTATCGTTCATTAGAACTTTTCCTGTTGCAAGTGAACATTATTTAAGTGCGTACGAGGCTCTCAAGTCCCGTTATGAAGATAAACGCGAATTAGCGTTTACGTGCTGGCGTGATATCTTGGACGTTAGTTTAAAGACTTCGAACGCTCAAGATTTTCGACGCGCCTTAGACACGATCGATGAGAACTTAACAATTTTAAAAACTTTAAAATTACCTACCGATAAATGGGATTTTGTTCTTTGTTATAATGTTCTGGCCAAACTCGATACCAAATTAAGACGCGAGTTTGAGGAAAAACATACCGATATTGAGCTTCCACAGTATAACCATTTAAGGGCATTTTTACACTCTAAAGGTGAAGCATTAATTCGCGACACGCACTTTTCGAATGTTACCAATAAAACCGCTAACGTTCCAAAGGACACACCGGGAACTTCACAGAAGTTCAAGCGACATAACGTCACGCATTCGCTTGTCGCTCCCACCGTCACTACTCATAAAAATGTTGGTGATAAACAACAAGCGAAACCTGCTCACAATTCGAGCACTCCGATTCGTAAATGTGCTCTACTGTCGTAATGAACATCACATCTCGGCCTGTAATGATTTTTTGGCAAAATCAATAGATGAGCGCATGGCTGTGGCCACTGAAAAGAAATGGTGCTACAATTGTCTTAACGCATCCCATTCAGTGCGAGAGTGCACATCAATGTTTTCATGTCGACAATGTAGACGTAAACACCACACTTTGCTACATAAGGAGTCGGCGGCAAGCTCGGCGACCTTAGTGGCTAAGGATTCGTTGACTCAGTCTGATCCAACCGTAACCACAACCGTGTTACTGGCAACAGCTCTAGTCCAGATTCGTGATGCTTCTGGTGAATTTCATACATTTCGCGCGTTATTTGACACCGGCAGTCAAAACAATTTTCTCACGGCTCACGCCGCTCAACGATTAAATCTAAAACCTATAACTGGTAATATCAACGTTTATGGGTTAGGGGGCAGCCCTGCCTCAGTCAGTGGCTTTGTTACATGCGACATTGGCACCAACTGTAACGTAAAGTTTCGTCTGGGAATGCTCGTCATACCGAGCATTTGCGGAGATCAACCGATAGCAAGGCTAAATACGAAAGGATGGGAGGAGGTCAAAACACTACCGCTAGCTGATCCTGGTTTTGACATCCCTGGTCCAATCGACGTCTTGTTAGGTGCCGACGTCTTTGCTGAGTCACTTCTCGAACAACGTCTGAAGGGTAACGCCTCTCAACCGCGAGCTTTCAACTCAGTCTTCGGCTGGCTTCTTCTTGGGAAGTCCAGACTCGCATCGTCCAGTCTACTAGGAGTAGCCCCTTCTACCGTAGACGATAGTTTAAACAAAATTGTTCAACGTTTCTGGGAAATCGATAACGTTCCACAATCTTCCCGATTGACCCCAGAAGAGCAACGCTGTGAAAATAGTTTTCTCAGTAATCACTACCGTGACGAGACAGGTAGATATGTAGTTTGTCTCCACTTCAAGGACGACGAGGAGCCAGTCTTTGAAGGTTCTCGAGAGATAGCCTTACGACGCTTTCATGCCATTGAAAGGCGTCTGTATCGCGATCACAATTTAAACCAACAATACGTGGAGTTCATGACTGACTATATCGACAGTGGTCACATGACTCTGGTACCTGCCAAGCAAATGGGTCAAGGCAAGTATTATATACCGCACCATTGTGTGCTACGTCCCGACAGCGCTACAACGAAGCTTCGCGTTGTATTCGACGCCTCGGCTAAAGATGCAACTTCCAAATCGCTAAACGACTCGCTGCTGACGGGACCGAAGCTACAATCAAATATCGTAGAGATCCTTCTTCATTTCCGTGAGCACGCAATTGTCTTCATGGCAGACGTGCGCCAAATGTACCGTCAAATCAACCTAGCTCCTCAACATCGTGATTATCAACGTATTCTCTGGCGAGCTCACCCAGATGAGCCTCTTCAAGAGTACGTATTAAATACCGTAACGTACGGAGTGTCTTCCGCTCCATTCCTGGCGTGCCGCTCTATTCAGCAACTGGCCAACGATGAGGGTCACAAGTACCCAAAGGCCAAAACCGTTTTAACTTCCGACATATACGTTGATGACGTCATATCCGGAAGCTCATCGCTGAAGGACGCCAGAGAAATCAAAACTCAACTCATCGCTCTTTTCGGTCTTGGCTCGTTTGAGCTCCGAAAATGGGTGAGTAACCGACCCGAGCTACTTAGCGATCTTCCCGCGGAGGCGTGTCTTTCAGAAGCACTCACTTTTACCGACACTGAAGACACAACTATCAAGGTTCTGGGCCTTAAGTGGGAGCCTGCTTCGGATTCGTTCGTCTTTACCGTTAATCCATCTAATCAACCGTGCACCAAGCGAACGATTTTGAGTGAGGTTGCCAGAATTTTCGATCCTCTGGGTTTTCTATCTCCTTTGACAATTCATGCCAAATGTCTTATTCAAAAGCTTTGGATTCTAGGGTCTTTCATGGGATGATAAGCCCCCACCGGAAATTATCTCTCAATGTGAAAAGTTCTCTGAACAGCTTCCTCTAGTTAGGAATCTTAAAATTCCACGTAAATACGCTACCGATAGCGCTCAATCATATCAACTGCATGGATTTTGTGACAGCTCCGAAGCAGCATATGGCGCCGTTATATACCTGCGTGTTATCGAGTCTGACGGCTCCGTTCGCGTCTTTCTCGTATGTGCAAAGGCTCGTGTAGCTCCTTTAAAACGTCAATCGTTACCTCGCTTAGAGCTGTGTGGTGCAGTTTTGCTTACAGACCTTATCAAATTTGTCAAGGACACGCTGCGGATTCCTGTCCATGACACTTATCTGTGGTGTGATTCCACCGTTACCTTATCCTGGTTGCGAGCTCCTTCTTCTCGCTGGGTGACATTCGTTGCAAACCGCGTAAGTCACATTCAAGATATCGTACCGACCGAGTGCTGGAGGCACGTACCATCTGTCACAAATCCTGCAGATGTTTGTTCGCGTGGGCAATTGCCTCACGATTTGCTAAACAATGCCCTATGGTGGGCGGGCCCAGAATGGTTGTCTCAACCACAGTCTGAGTGGCCAATCGATACATCGAAAAATCGTTCAAACGATGACAATGCGGTGCTCTCTGAGCAGCGTCGCACCACGGTTCTCGTTTCGGATCAAATCGAAAGCGTTAATCACACGTCTATAATTGATCGGCTATTCGAAAAATATTCTTCTTTAGATAAAATCTGTCGCATTATCGCTTACGTTCGCAGGTTTTGTAATAACATGCGTAACACTGTTCCGCGATCAGATAATCTTTTCGTAACGGACGCTGAGCGTCATCGTGCGTTACTAATTATCGTCAAACATTTCCAACATCGTTGTTTTTTGGATGTCATATCCAAATTACAATCAAAGATACAGTTACCTCGCAGTTTTTCGTAAACTAAACCCGTTTTTGGACGAGCAGGGTATACTCCAGAGTAGGCGGGCGCCTATCGCGCTCCGATCTTGACTTCGAACATAAGTATCCCGCATTATTGCCCAAAAAGAGTGTTCTTACATCAGCTGTAATCGAATCTATTCATCGAAACAATTTTCATCCCGGTCTGAACACAACCAACTATCTGATTTTACAACAGTTTTGGATACTTGCGGCAAAGCATGCTGTACGTCATCATCTTTCAAGATGCATAAGATGCTACCGTCTTAAACCGAAACCTTTGCAACCCTTTATGAGCGACCTTCCGGCCTTTCGTGTCAATCAGGCAAAACCCTTCTCTGTCGTAGGTGTCGATCTAGGAGGGCCTTTTCGAATTAAGCTCGGGCTTCATCGTGGTGCTAAAATCGATAAAGCGTACTTGTGTTTATTCGTATGCTTGAGCACAAAAGCAGTGCACCTTGAGGTGGTTTCTACTTTATCGACTGACGGCTTCATCGCGGCATTGCGTCGCTTCGTTTCTCGTCGCGGCCGCTGCAATGTTATTCACTCTGACTGCGGTACGAATTTCGTTGGTGCAAGTTCACAACTAGCGTCATGTATCGAACAAGCCTCTCATGCGGAAAAAATAGATTTTAAACGTAACGTACCTTCTGCTCCCCACTTTGGAGGGGTGTGGGAAATCCAAATCAAAGCCGCAAAGAGTCATTTGTACCGTATTGTTGGCGATCAGGTCTTAACGTTTGAAGAGCTTACCACACTCTTCGCTCAGATCGAATCAATTTTAAATTCGCGGCCTTTGTGTCCATTGAGCTCGGATCCCAACGATTTGAACGTTCTTACGCCCGGTCATTTTTTAACGCTGGAACCTCTTACAGCAGTTCCTGACTTCGACTACAAGGACGTAAAAATCAATCGACTAAATCGATGGCAACTTATCCAATCTTTTCAACAACAATTTTGGAAACGCTGGGAAAATGAATATTTACATGGGTTAACTCAGCGAGCAAAATGGACCACGGACTCAACACCGTTGCCAATTGTAAACTCAATCGTACTTATAAAAGAGGACAATCGGCCTCCTCTTCAATGGGCATTAGGACGAGTTGTTTCCTTGCATCCTGGCCCTGATGGGGGTAGTTCGAGTCGCAACCGTTAGAACAGCCAGGGATCACTCGCTTAAGAGACCTTTGGTCAAATCTATGTCCTCTACCCTCCGTATAATCGTTTCAACTTATCATTTGTTAGCTTTTAAGTTTAGAATAATAACTTAAACATATTTATCGTTAATTACCGTTTCTTATTCTTATTCTGGGAAAATCCTATTGGTATTTTGGTGGGCGGAATGTTCCGTTTTCAACGCAAATCTTGTTTACCTTTCAATTTGAATTTCGCGCGCCTTACCGATGCACCTATCAATCATCACAATTCGCTGTGCTGCAGTTCTATTTAGCCAATGGGGCGCCCGGACTTCCGCTGGCGCATGCGCAGATCCTACCGGTGTCTGAGAGATCAACGCCATAGGCTGGTAGCAGAAGGCTGGTGGCAGAACCAGTAAAAACCTCTCCGTGTCTGTACGTGAAAGCGAAGGCGCGCGCGCATCAAACATTACATTTTACTCAATTATTCTTAATAAAACTTCAAGTGCTCAACAGTGTTTTTGGAACTTTATAATCGTGTGTGGCTGGCCGGCTAGGTGTCTAAAGGAAGAACTATTCGTGAGGAATCGTGCTCGAAGCCTGCCTACATGGTAAGTGGTTTGTGCATTGTTCCTATTGTCTAAATCGTCTGTAGCAACGCTTATTAACGGCGAATGCTTTCAATAAGTATTCGATCCAATGTGGTGATTGATAGTGTACTCTAATTTCTACTTATCGAATCAATTTAGCCACAGTACCTATTACCTACTTCCAGAAATTAATACTAAGATACGGTGTTCCATGGGTCCAGCCATCTTTCAGACAGTACCAACCATAAACTTACTATATTATAATATTTATAATATGTAGCTCTAATCAATAGTAACAAATTATGGACCAAAAGTAATTTTGTCCCAATTATCCATACTTATCCTAGAAATAGTTCTCGACGTTAATTGAGCACTTATGCTCCACATGGTGGACAAAAAACATGTCTTGGTTATTTTTATTCTTGAATGAAGTCAACGATAGGGCGGTGGAAGTGGCCAAATACTGGTCGAAAAAAATATATTTTTTGCCATTTCAACTCGAGATGATGATGATGATTTTTCTTACCCGTTCGCTTGTGTAAGAAACTACTTATTTTTTTTTTCATTTTACAATCATCAGGTGACCCGCTTGCTCGTTTGCCCCCCCTATGTTATAAAAAAAAACAAAATTATTAATAACCATGGGCGAGCGTTAAACGATAAAAGATACTTTTACAAAAAATAGCACTATTAAAATTATTAAAAAAAAATAGATAGATAATTACTAAAGGTAGATAATCCTATCTGAGGATGATCTGAGCAACATTACAATAGGGCAGATGTTAAAATTCTGCAAAGTAACAGGTAGATTCAATGGGTCGCCACCAACGTGAGTTACCAGGTAACTCAAAACCCTATACGGGTCTCGGGGAATTGGGTGAAATGGTCCCAGCATAGGTGGACTGATCACCCGTCTGGTGCTCGCGCTGGCGTCCCCACATAGTAAATAATAAAAGGTAGATAGATAGTAGATTTAGGAGTAATTAAATATGATTACGCTTTCGAAGTCGAAGCAAAAAAATTTTCTGAAGCAAATAAAGATCATTCAAGTGTTACAAATCAATCCTTAAAATTCCCCTTTCCCACATAATTTATTATAAACCGTTGGCAAAACAATAAATCTGTGCAAAAGAAAAACAAGGAAAGTGAAAAATGTTTTTCGCAGTCCGTTTCAATTAGAAAAACTTTTTTTCCGCTATTAAAAATGAGTGACTCGCGGTTTTTTGACAGGCAAAAGCCTAGTCACCATCCATAAAAAGTTAATGGCTCAGGAGGGCGTCATGTGGTGGTAACGGATTTAAATTTTTATTTAAAAAGAGGGAAAATTAAGTAGGATCTCAGCATTAACAAAAAATTAATAAATTTCTATTTTGTTCCGGGAAAATAGAAATTTAGTGAAAGTGAAATTTCTGTTAATTAAAATTTAATTAAAGTGAATCACAAAGTCAATTGATCGTTAAGGCCATGTCGTACCTCACATTCAAAATAATTGTAATTTTTCATAAAGAAATTTACCTAATTAGAGTTTATTTACGAAGTGGAAAAATAATCGACCGAGCGAGCGCAGCGAGCGAAGCGTCTCAGTTTCCATTAGCCGAAAATTCTTTTGTCTGTCTGGATGTTATCGCCTACAGGTCGCATTTCTGAACCGATTCTCATGAAATTTTGTAAGCATGTTCGGTAATTTTATAGAATTTTTTTAGTCGAGCCAGTTTTTTGAAATTTTAAAAAATGGTCGAAATATATAAAAAACCTCATATCTCAGCTATTTAAAAAATAATTCAAAAATGTCATTAGACATTTTTGTTATTCTTATTAAGACGCATTTTTTTTGTTTGAACAACATAGTAAAATTCAATAAAACCGCTATAAATCCATATGTTATAGATTCTCATACGATAGTTCACAAAAAAATCAATAGATGGCGCAGCAAAGCTTTTAATACTCGCAAAATCGCTAATACGTTTACAAGAGTGACTTGATTTATTTATTAAATAAAATTAAATGGTTTTTAAAAAATCATATGGCTTTTTTTTGTCTTGCTTGGCTTTGAATTGTGTGTATTTATTTGGTTAATGGTATTGTATTGTGGATTGCTTTGCATGGTAGAATTATCTTGAACACTTAAAACAATTCTGATATCAAAAAACTTCATTGTATGATTAGAATCCTATTATAAAAAAAGTAATATATATAATACCTACATACTTACTAATCAGAGAGATTCAATTTCAAATTAAACTTTCTTTTTTGAACTTTAATTTTGTTGCACAAATAACATATACATACATATAACCAATAGGTACCATATGGGTACCATGCATTTCCGACGACTGACGACCTCCGTGGCCTAACGGTCATCACGCCCCGGACGGCTACACCAGAGGTCCCGGGTTCGATCCCCGGTCGGGTCAAGATGAAAAATAATCTTTTCAGATTGACGTGGGTTTTGGATATTTATCTATATGTATCTGTTATAAAATATAGTATTGTTAAATTAGCATCCCGTAAAGTCTTGAACTTACGTTGGGGCTAACTCAATCTGTGTGATTTGTCCGTCTATATTTATTTTTATATTATTTGAGGCAAAAAAGGCAGGTTTCAGTAATTTTTTTAGTGGTATTGACCAACCACAAGAACATGTTTCGGCTATTTTATGGGTAAAATATGAGAACTTTTTACTTTCTTTCCAGCATTGGTAGGTTGGTTTCAAAACTCTTTTTAGCCAGGGACACGGTAAAATATCGGTTATTTCGTGGAAGGGCTCATGAGGTCTACTGTTCTGACAGAACCACTAGTACAGGATATAGATTATGATCTTTTTAAGGTTTGAACCGTGTACTTTTTAATAAAAATACATATTTTCGGCTTAATTAATTCATAAAAGCACCGAAATTTAGAAAAAATTTCAGCTTTCAAATCATGAAACTTAAAATTTTCAGCGATAACATATATATATTTTTATATGTATAATTAGTTAATATATATGCTATATTAAAGTTTTAATCGAGCACTTTTGTTTTAAAACTAATATTTTTAATGATATTTGAGAAATAGTTGCTAAATCGGTACAAAATCTGTACGATCCGGCCAACGAAAGTAGAACATTGTGTTGTGCAAAAAACTGTCTTATTGCAACGCGCACACGCCGCGGTTAAGCGCGTATGAATTTTGTTTTTTGCAGCTTAGGTCGGACCTCGTCTTAATATATGTCACAGAATTAATATAAATACCACCAATGTTTGGATGAATTTTAATAGTTGAACAGGTTGACAATCAATGAATCTTCGAGTTTCATACTCAACAGCCACAAAGGACATACATCACTGGCTAGGGAACGGCGGCTCCGACATAGTCTTTTCAGAGATGTTACTTATATCTCCAATCTTGAAAACTCTTATAGCGCGATTTAGAATTTACTGCATTATATCATGAAACAGGAAACTAAGCCATAACCCTGATATATCGGGATCTTGATACCCCATCTGTTATCAGTGCCGGAGAATTAGTCATGTAAATTAATCCGCGTATGTAGCCACAAAGCCAACTGTTACAGATTAATTCGCTGTGACGTAAATGTTGAAAAGGTGCCTTCGTGGAAATAAATTCGATGAAATAAAATATTCACATACGAAATATGACATCATTTCAGATTCAGATTCATTTATTTTGTCAGTCATAGGTATTTTTTTGTATTTAACTTTTGCAAATGAATGATTTAAGATTTCGAATTGGACAAAGAGAATGCGAATAAGAGTACTGGGTACTCTAAACTTGACTTTTGATCTCGAAAACTAATGTCTCGCGATCATGGATGGCGCGCGTGGCGGTGCGGTTTGCGACGGCGTGTTGGACACTTCTTCGTATGAAAATCGTTGAGAATGATCTCTTTGTTCCGTCGTCGCTTTCTGTTTCAGCGGCGCGGCGGCGCGGCGGCGCCTTAGGGGAGGGTGGGAGGGTGTGAACTTGCGGCGTCGGCGTCGTCGCAAACGCAGACGTTGTGTATACGATCGCGAGACTATCTTAAGGCCAGGTCGTACCCCACATTAGAAATAATTGTAATTTTTCATGAAGAAATTTACCTAATTAGAGTTTAATTACGAAGTGGAAAAAAATATAGGATATAGATTATGATCTTTATTAAGGTTTCAACCGTGTACTTTTAAATAAAAATACGTATTTTCGGCTTAATTAATTCATAAAGACACCTACAATTTAGAAAAAAATTCAGCTGTCAAGTCATGAAACTTAAAATTTTCAGCGGTAACATATATATTTTTTATATAATAGTTAATATATATATACTATATAAAGTTTTAAACGAGCACTTTTATTTTTAGACAATTTTTTTTAAAGATATTTGAGAAATATTCGCTAAATCGGTACAAAATCTGTTCGATCCTGCCAACGAAAGTAGAAATTGTGTTATGCAAAAAACTATCTTATTGCAACGCGCACACACCGCGGTTAAGCGTATATGAATTTTGTTTTTTGCAGCTCACGTCGTACCTCGTCTTAACAAAGCTTTCAGACACTCTCAGAGCTTACGCAAGTATATTAGATAAAGAGTCTAATCCAAAACATATTCATAAGCATAAAATATTCTCGTGAATAAATAAATACTCGTAGAAGGATGACAATCAGTTCATGGAAATAAAAGGAACAATCGGCACGAATGCGACCCATTTATTATAAACTCCGGCAGAAGGCCTTGTGGAAAATTACATCTGTTGTGTTCTCGACATCTCATAATCTTTGAGCTGTTCAAGAGTATCTTGTGAAAAAGAAATTGCATTGAAAAATCGTGAACAGATTTTTGCGATCAAGTTACTTTTAAACGACTTTGTCTTTAGGGTTCGTGTTTAGGGTCCTTAGGGTTTAGGGTCGTTTATTATACCTACTTAGGTACTAATATTTTTTTACACGCCTGACCAATAAAGGATCGTTATGTTTTCAGGGTTCATGTGTGTATGTATGTAAGTTTCTTTATTCCACCATAAGTCCTGATGTGAGAGTATTTTTAGATTCCTTTGCATTATTCCGAGTGACATAGGATATCGTCCCCTTACTGCATAAACCAACTAAAAGTCACTTTTTATCAAAAATGAGTTAAGGATACCTTCGGAATCTCCTCTTCAAGATCTACATACTGGTAAAACCCGTTTTTCGATATTACGCTTCGTTCCCGATTTAGCTTTTAGCTAAGGTAACTTACCGTGTCATTTTGGAAATAATGGACAGGAAAATACCAATATACCTATATCGGTTATAGAAAAATTTTGTACAATATTCACAGAGAAAATCAGTTATACTTTTTTTAATGGTTTTGGCTTTATAAACTTTGAAGCAAAATCCCAATTTGGCAACTGCAAAAAGAGACTTCACAGCTATTACCAGTTTTTTGCAATCGCCTATGTGATAAAATTATTAATTTTTAATACTTCAAAAATATGCAATCATTGTTTAATCTGTTTTACTGCTTCACAACTTCTTACACTAAAGACAAATTTGTACAACCAAAACAAAATAATGTAACTTTTGTTGGTTTTGTTTCTAGGATTTGAAACTTGGATAACATTTAGCCCGTCAGCAAAAACCGTGTAAGCGCACGTTATTTCTTCGCGCGGAGGCGTTTCGCGGCGCGGTCCCCCGTTTAGTCGAGTTTTGAACGGCCGGCACTGTGCGTTTCGTCTGGTTTAAATTTGTTGTTATAGTGAATACTTTTGATAGGGTCTGACGCAAAATGTGCACGGACCCACCTAAGTTTTCTTTACATTTTGCCTAACCACCGGGCAGCTGCAAGCAGTTCTGGTTCCTATTGAAATCGGTTGAGTCTAACTTCTGCCGTCCCTCACTGCCTGCCATGCATGAGCCAGATGGTTCACTGGCTCAACTAAGAAAGCAAATTTATTTGCAACTCAATTCGCGTCTCGACTATGGCTCTAAGCAACCTTACCTCGTTGTGATTCTTAAATACCCGAGATGACAATCCGTAATAAAGAGGTCCGCAGAGCTTTAATTAATCTTGATTTTTATTTGATTATCTTCTCAATAAAAAGTTATCTTGATTACCTTTTCAATAAAAAGTTGCTCGCATACCTAGAAGACAATGATCTTAGTGATCATCATTATGGTTCCCGCCAGGAACGATTTGCTGGGGATCTTCTTGTGTGGATAACACACTGTTGGGGCGAGGCCATCGGAAAACATATTGTTTCTCTTTACATCTTTAAGGCTTTTGACAGTGTTTGGCACCTGTAGCTGGATAGCTGAATTCCTGAGTGACCGAAAAAAGTGGTCATCGGTGTTCCTCAGGGGTCTGTCCTTTTTGTGACCGATATGCAAATGACAGTAGGTACTTGTTGTGGAAAGGTACAGTCAGGGGCAGATAAAACTGACGCCCTTCCGCACTGAATCCTATCTCAGGGGGGTCAGGTGTGTGCGGTGACTGTATTTTTGCAGTGCAAGTAGTGACGGAGATCAATTAAAACTAGAGGGAAAGACCATGGTTGAGCGAACTGACCAAACATTAGACTACGTATCGAAGAGAATAATCTGGTCAGTTTTAATGCTTCCAAGACACAGGCGTGTCTATTCGCCGCAAAAAGGAGCCCTTTTATCCTGGCACCTACTTTCGGGGTACATTGGTTCCCATAACCGACAAGCTTGAACTCCTTGCCATGGAGCTGACCAAAAACCTCAACTTCGGCACTACCGTCGAATCTAAAGACCAATCAGCTGCCAAAAAATTGGCCATTCTTAACAGGGTTAAGCGCTACTTCACGTGGACAGCTTCTTATACTTTTTATAAAGCTAGGCTCGGTGAAGTACCAACTAGCCACATTGGATTCGATTAAAGCATAACCAAGAGAATAATCAGCGATGAAAAATTGACGAACGCTAAATTTCACAACCTAGCTCTTTGTCAAAAAGTTGCCTGTCTATCGGTTTTCAGTTGAACTTCGGGGAGTATACTCATAAGCAGCATAAGCTCATACCGCCCCCTTTTTTCAATCGGACATCCAGAAGCACTGTGGGCTGTCATCCCTTCTTGGTTGATATTCCCCACGTACGCAAGAAGCACTTTTCGTCAACATTTTTAATGCGCACAGTGAAGGAATGGCCTGCCTGCGTCTGTGTTCCTGAGCACAAAACCTAACACTCTTTAAAACCAGAGTGAATAGGCTGCTTCTGGGTAAACTCGTTACACTGTAGACCCCATCTCTGTCCTCGGGAAAAATTGTGGCCAAGAGCAGACCCATCTTTTATAAAAAAACTTGTCAAAGCTTTGAAGTGCCATAGTTTATCAAAAATTGTTAGCTATTTAGCTATTTGTTATATTTTCGTATTTGTATGTATTTTTGATATAATTTCAATTGATTTTGAACCAATAACGTATTGTTGGCTATTTTCTATAATGTTTCTGTGTTTGGAATAACATTTTGATACATTGTCTATTAGTATTAAATGGCATTACACTGATAATGACGGCGTACTTTGTGTTTTTGTTTCATTTTAGCAACAAATTTATTTTATTTTATTACATTTAGCCGAGTTTTGGAGTATTTTCAATTTATTCTATATATTTACTTAACTCATCAAGTAAATTTATGTGCACTTAAGTCGTTAAATAAAAAGTCTCTACAGTTAAAACCATTTATCTGCACGATTTTTCAATGTTTTTCCTTAATTTTAACCAGTACTTCGGTTATTTCGTTTCTTTTAGCCCTTATTAGCCCACAGCTAATGAAATAAGCAATCAAAATACAAACATATTCCTGATAGGTTATATCTTTAATAGGAATTTGACAGTGCAAACCTTTAAACGCTGATTTCTCGAAACTATGATTTATGCAGTTAGTTGGTTTATGCAGTAAGGGGACGATATGTGAATTGTCAGTCGTGTTTTTTTTAAATAATTAGCTTGTTTCTGGGGATTTTAAATTTTTTTTTAAATAATAATTATAATTAAATTTAAAACTAGAATTAGATGTTTAGTCCCGACAAGATGTTGCCACGTTAAGGTGCCCAGAAGGCTGACCGCATTGCCAAGTTGAATGTCAATGCTGATCCTTTGAGCCAGGTAGTTCCCGGTCACGGGATACCTCGATCTATACAGAGAATTTGTAAAACACCTGCTACCTTTCTAGGGGTGAAAGTATATACTCATGATTTTCAGAGTCGGTCCCGTACTAAATGATGCTTATACATCATTTACGGGACCGATTCTGAAATATAAAAAATCCGCTGTTCTATACATTTTGGGTAAGGTATTGTACTTCAGTAGGATTTATATCGACTCATTCTGATCCCGTTCTCCACCTCTTCCAAGGCTTCAGCCCTTTGAGTCGTCAATCATCTGAAGTTTACCTACACTAGGACAGTGAGAGTGACGTAACATAAATGAAAACAAATTGATTAATTGCTCTCCTCAGCATTAACATGCACGCTTGTATATGATTAATGTTCTCCTTCACTAAGAAAGTACTTATAGTGTAACGCCAATAACTAGTATTAAAATTAGGGAATGCAAATCTCGCGAGATTGGGGTTCAAGCGAGATCTCGTGAGATTGTGAATAACAATACTGCGAGATCTCGCCAATTTCGAGATCTCGCGAGATTAGCAGTTTCGTGTGTTTTTTTTGAAAATAATCACAATATTTGAATAAATTAGGAAAAAAATTATAAAAAGACCTTGTCCCGCGACCGCTACCTCAGGCCGCCGCTTCCCGCGTACCGAAACCGACAGATCGCAGGCAATCGCAGCTCCGTCCGTGCGTGTCAGTCCGTGCGTGTCAGTCCACGCGCTGCCGCGCTTTTTTTTTTTAATCTAGTAAAACTCGCGAGATTAACGAGACTGCAATCTCGTTAATCTCGCGAGATTAACGAGATTGCAATCTCGTAAATTCGCGAGATCTCGCCCTTTTTTCGTGCGAGATCTCGCGAGAACGAGATTGCATTCCCTAATTAAAATCAATGCTTAGTTTACACGTAATATCTTCTGTGAGTTTCAAGGTTATCATATTTGTAGTTGAATCACTAAAGTAAGCAGAAAATTTTTGAATGATTTTTTTTTGTATGCCTGAGTTTAATCACACAAATATTATAAAGATGATGAAGTGGTGAGTTTGTAAGTTTTTTTTGTAGGGGGTATTTTTCGGAAATACTATATATTTCAAAAAATTCTTTCACCAATATTGAGAATGGGAATTTTTAATGGCTATATATTATTCTGTGAAATAAAAAGGATTTTCATAGAAATCGAATTAGCAAAATAAGTCGGCGAAAAAACAATCGAACTTAAGTTTTTCTTCGAACGCTGCTTTCTACCGTAAGAGGACATTAATGTTTTCTAGTAAAAGTTTAGGTTTAAAAGTTGTAGAGCTTTAAAATGTAAAGCTATAAAAAAGTCCGCGATAGTATATTTCTAACTTTTATATTCAAGCCACAGTAATTAATTTTATGTTAAAAAAAGAATCAAAATCTTTAGATGTTTTAAACTGGTGATATTATCAACAATTATTAATCCTTATCAAAATAAACAACCTATCATCACAAATACTAGTATATGTAAATAATAATAGTACTAGTATATGTAATTTTGAAAATATAAAAATTTTCATTGAATATTGAAAATATCGATACATCGTTTAATGTCAAAGTCGTGACGTTTTAAACCCTGTACTATCAAACGATACTTTTTTCAACTAAAAAATAAAATACGTAGTCAAAAAGCATTTTTAAATATAAAAAAACAATTTCAGTCAACTGACTGATTTTACGACAGAAAACGGCATGGTGCGTCGTGCTATGATGCTCATTTGTTTATGAGTATATTTGAAAGAAAGAAAAGAAAGAAAAAATATTTATTCGGCACACATAAATAAACAAACACAAAAAAAATACAGTTATATCAATATATGCACCAAAATGGACTCCACTCAGCAAAGTGTCGTGGCAAGGACCACGACGCTGGTCTTCCGTGGATACCAGAACAGTAAAATAACAAGCTAATTATTAAAAATAAAAAACACGACTGACAAGTTTTTACTCAAAAAGTACATACAAACATATAAGTTATATACATTTTTGAAATCGCCTTTTAAAGCCCTTCAATTTGATACCCCACTCGATAAGATTGATCAAATTTAATTTTTTTGGTCTGCTATTTATCGCATATATAATCCGCCATTTTGTTTTTATGATGACGTCACATAGCCTATGTCACTCGGACGAATGCAAGGAATCCAACAATACCTCTCACATCAAAATCTGTTAAGCCGTTCAGGACTTATGGTGGAATAAAGAAACTTACATACATACATACATACATACATACATGAACCCTGAAAACATAACACTCCTTTTTTGGTCAGTCGTGTAAAAAATAAAATAATAATCAGTTTGGATGACGCTGCATACACAAAACAAAACAAGTGGATTGATTAGGTACAATAAGCATATTAAGAAAATATTAAAATAAAATATTGGATGCCTCAAGTTATAGTTTTTTGAATGTTCAACAAGTGTCTTTTTAGTTTTTCTTTAAAGTTTTTAACTGTTTTTAACTGTTTTTCAAAGGTCTTTAGGTATTTCGATCCATATAGATCTCTTTCGCTTCCTCTACACCTATAGGTATGTCAGTAAACAAAGAATCTTCTTCTAAAGGTGCCTCTCCAACTAGTAAAGGTTAGCGATAACAAGCTCAAATCCTTCTTGTCCTTAGCTTTGCGGAACAGCTCAGCAGCATTCGCTATCCCGGTCCACTCTCGGATGTTACACAACCAAGACTTTTTCCGTCTTCCTACCTTTCTCTTTCCAGCGACTTTGCCCATTATTATCAGCTGCAGGAGGTCGTATCGCTGCTGTCTAAGAGCATGACCCAAGTATGAGACTTTCCGCCGTAGACATGAGCGTGCGTTTTTGGCCGATTCGCTGTAGAAACAAAGAATACTAGAACCTAATCATGTTTCAAACATGACCAGAAAGCTGGGAACTACTTGGCTCAAAGGATCAGCATTGACATTCAACTTGGCAATGCGGCCAGCATTCTGGGCACTTTACCGCGAGGCAAATCATGTCGGGACTGTACATCTAATTAATTTATTGCACCCGGGAGCGCAAGCTCGAAGTGCATTGCTTTCGCTTCGTGACAGTTCCCCCCGCTTTTGAACATAAATTGTCTTTATTGTATTCATATTTTTAATTTTACAGATAATAGAACATGTCTTAAACGTTCTCTTATGACGAGACATTATTTGTGTCCCTTATCAACGAAAACCTCTCTTATTTATTACATTGTCAAAGAGTGTCAGGAAAGAAAAACAGGATGAACGTTTTTGCGACTATATGTGTAGGACAGAGAATGATGAGGGCAAGACAGTACGCTCTTAATCCACTTTTTATAGATTACGTTAGGATAATATTAGAGCTGTTCACATATTCCCTTCGTCCTTATGATATTTTCCTTCGCCTGTAGCAGATGATCTATAAAATAACCGGATATGGGTCAGATTGATCCGAAAATATTACGAACCTACTAATATTCTAAGTACTTACTCGTTAATTTTAAAGTGTACTAATATTTCTGAATTACATGATAGTATTATTTTTCTACGTAGGTATATATACCTACCTACCTACCTACCTAGTATTACCTACCTACCTAGTAGTACCTAGGATTTTAATATCAGTCAACCTACTGGGTATCCCAGTAGGTTGACTGATATTAAAATCCCGACTAACAGTAACTTTATAATCGCTTCGGTTTTTTACACGTGACGCAAAAATATGATGTTTCTGATTGTTTTAACATTAAATACGAGCTTTTATTTCAAAATGCCAAAAAATAAATACGGAATTTTCATGCACAAAACATCAAATCCTACTGCGATAACAAGACTGCGATGCACGTTACCGCGAATGATTGTCATGTCACTGCGAACCCACTAGACTTCGATGCACGCTATCGCGAAATTTTAATGTTACTACCATAGACATAGAAAAAAAAATCATTCTTTAATAGACTGATAAGCTTGGTTGTCAAATGAAGCCGAAAAACGTTTTCCAAATTTAATGACAGTGTATGAAAGTGATGTGACCTTACAACTAAGCATCGACAATTTGTATCGATACTACATAAATAAAAACCTAGTAGTGCCAGTAGTACCTTTGTTGCCAAATTTCACAATTTTAGGTCAATGGGGAGTACATAGGTATCTACTTTAGGTTTTGTGTTTTTCAGACAGGATATATAGGTATATATCCTGTCTGAAAAACAAATTATGCGAAAAAATCGCAACATTTACGGTAATATCTCCTAATCACGTTGACGTATAATTTTGATTATTCTTCTACACAATGAGGTTTGTAATAAAAATAAAGATTGGATTTAATCAAAATTAAATATTTATTTTTATATCTATATGTACGTACATATGGTCTATACATATAAAAAAACTGTAACCAGTCTGTGACTATTCATGAGAGATATGGAAAAAAAAAATAGAAAACCATTCCTTTTTTTCCATTCGTCTTGATGATATTAATACTCGTATTAACAATAATAATTAATGGGCGGACGAAGTCGTGGGCACAGTAAGTCATGTCAGTCATCAGTAATGGTAATTGCATAATATAGTTTCAACGGACTGCTCTTTTAAAATTGCAATGTTTTCGAAGAGCAAAAGTCAAAATCAAAGTCATCCAAGACAAGCCAAATAGTCGAAATAAAAGTCATCCAACACAAGCCAAATGAAGCGCAAGAGCACTATCTGCCTTTTCTCGAAGCGCTTCGTAATTTTTGAACCCTCATAACTAGGGTATGGAATAAACCAGATAAACAAAATTCTCAGCATATACTTAATTGTAGTAAATCACCCACCAAATTAGGGCATGAAAGTTAGTTACAAACTTAGTTGGTATAGCAGATTTTCGTATCTTGCCACTAGCAATGTAAAAGTCGTTGTTGTCGAAGTGTCGACTACATATACGAGATCCTTCATTTGGTTGAATTATTCAAGTTGCATTTTTAATTATTTTAAGCCAAGTGTGGTGTCGTTGCCATCAGTGGTGATTCTGAAATTTAAGAGAAGTATGTATTTAGCTAAGAAAAATATTTTTTGCAAAAATGTACTTGACGATAATTGAACCTTTTCTAAGTTTTTGAATTAGTTTTCAGTTAAACCTATATTGAACCGAAAATGATGTTTTGAATTTTTATCGATAATTATACCTCCGGTACTGGTCCTATCCTAGCAATTGCCTCGAAAAATGCCAATATTTCGATACTCAATATTTTCTTAAATAGTTCTTTTTAATATGCGATGATACATTTTCTTACAAGAAAACAATACAATACACGAAAAATACATCATTGAGACGAACATATCGATGTATATCAACAGAACAAGCCCACTGAAATTCAACTATTGTAAACAACATTTACCTGTGAAAAGAGTATTGATTGGCATTTCTATTAGAAAATGAATCACAATTCAGAACACTACACTACACCATTTTCACTCGTTGAAACTTTATAGAGCTTATCTATAATAATAAGGGAATAAATTAACTTATAAGGTTTGTTTACAATACAATATCAGTTCCAAATTAAGCTTCGATTGTCAAAGTTTACTGAAAATAGGATTCACAGAAGATATTACCTGTCCTTCACCAACATAAGTAAAAACCATATCTGTCATCCCGCTTTCTCAGCTGTCAGTGCCTCTAAATAAAAATTAAAAATTTTTTTTTTGCTAGATCTATGGTTACTACGTGAGAAAAGTATAGAGTGCAGACGACCGTGATAGAGCTTTTCGCGGTAAGATGCATCGCTGCATCGACATTGTGTGAATGCGTTAGTGGAGTGAAAATAGTGGCATAAATATTCATTTGCAATGAATTTGGATAGGTTGATGTACTCTTTGAATTTTTGTATATAGTTATTTTTGCATAATGAGCGAGCATTCAGCTATCAATGACGAGTCCATAACGGGTAATTTGAATTGGAATGTTTTACACAGTTATTTGTCAATCTTTGAAAATAATAAACTGGTTTCAAATAAATTTATATTTTGAAGACTTCTTCAATACTTCATCAAAAGTAAATTGACGACAGTATTCCTTTGACAACTAATATAAAAACGGAGACATTAATTTAATATTTTGGTTCACGAATTTCATTCAAACTTTCTGTGCAATTTAGAGACTTTTCGGTTATTTACTGCCGTCGTCGTTTTCATTTCATTAATTTCGTCGTTTTTATTATCATGCATTTTAAATTTGTAAAAACTTTATCTTCCTTAAAAATGCATAAATCTTTTATAAATAGTACGTGTTCCAGATATTATTAAGAGTGTATCACGTCCGCGCGCCCGACCGAGTTTAGGTATTTGATAGACCGCATCTGGCTGTGTGCAAGTCACACGCACACATCGACTTGAGATTGCCGCCAACCCTAAGTAATAAGTGACAGGGATCCGGCAAAGAATTTGTTGGTACCTATATAATTATTTTTCTTGCTTTACGGTAATAAATACTAAAAATAAAATTACGACCATTTTTTTATGTAAAACATACTTGGCGTGACTTGGCGGTAAAATGGACACGAATGCCGCGACAGAAAATAGCATGACCGTCGTGCCAGGATGCTAAGATGTTAAATATCTGCCTGGCATCCCATGAAGGCCAATTTTTTCGGGATAAGGTTTACAAAAATAGTATTTTTTGGATCCAAGATGGCGGACAACTTTTTTAATTTTGCAATATGGGTATGGTTTTACAAGTTTTTCAGTGCGCTGATTACGAAAATAACATTTATTTTGAGATCCAAGATGGCGGTCAACTTTTTTTTCAATTTTACAATATGGGTATGGTTATATAAGTTTTTCAGTGCGCTGATTACCAAAATAACATTTATTTTGAGATCCAAGATGGCGGACAACTTTTTTTTCAATTTTACAATATAGGTATGGTTTTATAAGTTTTTCAGTGCGCTGATTACGAAAATAACATTTATTTTGAGATCCAAGATGGCGGACAACTTTTTTTTTAATTTAACAATCTGGGTATGGTTTTATAAGTTTTTTCAGTGCGCTGATTACAAAAATAACATTTATTTTGAGATCCAAGATGGCGGTCAACTTTTTTCAATTTTACAATATGGGTATGGTTTTATAACCTATGAACAGCGGACGGCGTGACATTCACTTTCCCGTGTCCCCGCAAAACGCGCAGCGCGCGCGGGGCGCGGCAGCGGCGGCTTGCGTTCAAATTTCAAAAGAATATTTTCGTATTCACAGAAGCCACTCGACAATAGGCCCTTATTGTATATCACTCAACACTACACTTAACAAGATCGTTTTTTGATGAATAATATAAACATCCTCGGACTAGAAACACTTCACAATCACGGCTCAACGTTGAGTGTTTATTTTTCGACGCCCGAAAGTTAATCTCTACCTTCGCGCATGCGCGGAAAGTGCATTTGAGGTTGAAGTTTTACTTTTTGTTTATTTTTAAAACAAATCATTCAATTGTTATTAAAACTCATATGACAGTGAGTAGAACTGATTAGTGACATTGACTGTTGTGGAGCTGTGTTTCTCCAGTTCTTTTTGGTCTATGTTTTATATCTCTGCGTTCAGTAGAAAAATTAAAAAAAATTATAACCTAAAACTGGCGCGAGCAGACAGATTCTGTCTTGTTCGCAGCCCAAAAAAAAACGGCGGCAGACATAATCCTGTTCGATCCGCAGTTCAGGGGAAGTTTTCAGTGCGCTGATTACGAAAATAACATTTATTTTGAGATCCAAGATGGCGGACAGCTTTTTTTAAAATTTTACAATATGGGTATGGTTGTATAAGTTTTTCAGTGCGCTGATTACGAAAATAACATTTATTTTGAGATCCAAGATGGCGGGCAGTTTTTTATTTTATTTTACAATATGGGTATCGTTTTATGGGTTTTTGGGGACGCTGATGACCAAAATAACATTAATTTTAAGATCACCATCTCCAAAAACCTATAAAATAATACCCTTATTGAAAAAATAAAAATAAAAAACTGTCAGCCATCTTGGATCTCAAAATAAATGTTATTTTCGTCATCTGCGTCTCTAAAAACCTTCAAAATGATACCCATATTGTATAATTAAAAAAATAAATTGTTGTCCGCCATCTTGGATCTCAAAATAAATGTTATTTTTTGTAATCAGCGCACTGAAAAACCTATAAAACCATACCCATATTGTAAAATTGAAAAAAAAGTTGTTCGCCATCTTGGATCTCAAAATAAATGTTATTTTTGTCATCAGCGCACCGAAAAACCTATTCTGATAACTGATGAACCTATAACTGATTACAAAAACTTATAAAACGATACCCATATAGCAAAATAAAAAAAAAGTTGTCCGCCATCTTGGATCTTGATTTGGATTTATTTTGATTTTTATGATTTCGATTTATTACGATTTCTATGATTGCGATTTATTACGATTTCTATTTCATCAAAAATTGTCGGCCATCATGAGTATGAAAATGGTACCTATATAAATTTAAAAAAGATTCTTCTGCTGTCTGCGAATACACGAACACGCGAAAATTAAAGGCCTCTCGAGTAGCAGAGCGACGTGGATTCCCTTTGAATTCATACAGCAGACTGATTTTTCGTGGCTTTGGAACTCTTATATATATTGAGCGTTTCGCTGCCATAGTAAAAATGTATGGGGGATTTCTTTGTGAATTGCTACGATTTTTAACATTTTTTCCTAGTTATTTTTCAAAAATCTAAAACCAGCAACTTGTAGCTAGTTTAATTAACTCGCGATTTAACATTATGTAGAAATTATGATTTGTGTTTTACATAACGATTTCGTTAAAGCCGTGAACCTTGTTTTTCGTGTTTTCCGTTTTTTCTGGAAGGTATAGACGCAAAAATAACAGGCAAATTATTTTTTTCTGTCTCGTACAAGTAGTAGCAGTTATTTGAGAGACCTATTGTACTATTTTTATTATCATTAATGATCTAGATTTAGCGCCAGGATCAATTCAGTAACGGCTGTTTTGGCTAAAAACGTGTGATGCAGGCTTAAGAATATATTAAATTATCATCATACCTATATTATAAAACTGTAACTGGTCTGTGTCTGTACATATAAGATATACCTCAGAAAAAAAATTACGAGGTCGTTATAATAATAGAAGCCAAAAAAAATTTTTTTTTTATTAAAAAATATTTCAAAAATCTGTCTGTATGTTTGTACGTGCATCACGTGAAAACTACTAGACCAAATTTGATGCGGTTTTTACTGTTATATTATAGAAGGTCAGACTTTAAATCTAGTGTAGGTTTCATCTTGATACACAGCTTAGAACCGGAGAAATTTACAATAGTAAATTATGCGCGGACGAAGTTCGCGGGCTCAAGCTTTGTTTTATAATAATTATAAAATACATATGTAGGTATACATTTCAACGATCACTATGAACAATGCTACTTTCTGTTCTATTTATTAATGTTGAGTCCAACACAGCGAATATAAATATACTCGTAGCAATCATGTTTACAACAAATTAAGAGCTGAGATCAGCATCAGACGGCATAATGGCACTTATCGCAAATTTCGAGGAACCTTGGCAATTCCTTGAGAAGGTTCATAATTTCATTGAGAGTCGGCCATTTTGGGGTTTCCATTTTGGCCGGGACGTAAAAGCCCCGATGGAATAGCAAATCGGGGCAATTTGGGGAATAAAGTAATCTACAGAACGGTTGACGCTGCAAATGCATTTAGTTGAAGGAAAAAAAAGAAATGTTTTTTAAACTTGGCCTGGGAGTAATCAGTCTATCTTTTACTAAAGGATGTTGCTTAAGAATGTTTTTTAATGTTTTTTTTTTTAAACTTGATCTGGGAGTTTTAGAGAAATAGCAATAGAAATAAAAACAAGTTTGCGAAATGGTGTTTCATTAGCTACGGCTACGGATACAGCTATAAAATAAACAGTGTAATTTTGGTTACTTGCTTGTTTTTCGCCTAAAGGCGTAGATCTGACATGACTTAACGATCCCTATCGAGGAACTTTTCCCATCCATTGATAGGGATAAGTCGATCGTTAGTCGTATTAACTAACACTGATTACATCTAAAACTAATATTCCTTCGAGATGTTTTTCTTCGCCGAGAGTGTCGAGAGCCGACAGTTGTAAAGATCCACAAAAATTACTGTACATGATTTAAATTGACTCAAATTCAGAGCAGCAGTACAGGTCGATAAAAATGATTAAAATTCAGAAGATCCTGTAAGGCTGCGTGTAATGTGATTTGAACCTGTGCCTTTTAGACATAACCCAGGTGACTATTTTTAACCATCATCCAGGCACCCCTTTAAAACTTCCATATTGTTCTACCACACCTTTTTTGCTTGCCTCTACCTCGATACTAATGGTTGCTAGAAATTAATTTATTTTGCTCATTTTTCAACCCCCGCAGTAAAACTATCCTCATAATGTTAGATGCATTATTAGAACAATATATCATACTTTTAATAGGGCTCATAATAATTCTGGTGCAGCCGTGGTCCGGTGCAACAGAAGGCATTAGTTTAAATTATATTTTCCACTAACTTTCGCTTTATGGTTCACACGCTGCGATTTAACTTCACCTGTGAACAAAGATGCTGAACTAATTGAACGCTCTAGAAAGAGATTAAGAGTTTTTTGCTTTGGGCCTACCTAAGTGTAATAAATGTTTTCATAACTTTGCAACAACCAACTTGAAGATTTAAATTTCTTAAATATAGTTCATCTTGAAAAAGTCTCATTTTCATGCAAAGAAGAAATCCTGGAATTTCCATGCATCGTTAAAATAGTTATAGGTACCTACTTATACAGGATTTGGTTGGAACTAATTATTGTGATGATTGTTACTTACTTACAGCCAGCAGGCTCAGTGACCCCAAAGTGGATCTTGGCCTCCGAAACGAGAGAGCGCAATTGATAATGATTGTTAATTTTTTATTTTTTTTAATTGCCTTTTTTTGTCTTTCATTTTGCAATTCTGCAGGATTAGACAGAAAAACTCAGATATTTTATTGTCTGGCTTGTTTGTGAATAAAATGTTTGTAAATATATTTAGTTACTTCAATAGGTTTTACATCCACGTGAACAAGCAAGAACGTCTAATTAAGGTCAGCTGTACTGTAATGAAGGCTTATTAAGGTGCGATACATCTCGCTTTACTACTGCTTGCAATTCAATTAGGTCATACAATGTACTTCATATATATAGGTATAAATTGATATTTACTAGCAATTTGTCCCCGATTTTTGTTGGTAATACATGGTGGCGAGATTGGATTGCGCTGTTCCATTGATCGATCTACGCAGAAATTTAAATTCTTCTAGGTACTATAACCTAGTTCGATCTATCGGACAGCGAGTTTTAGTAATTCTTCGCAGTTCGATCAATTTCAGTCAATCGAATCACGAGGATTTAATGTCCTTATAGTCCGATTAATCGGATAGCGAGTATTTGTAATTCTTTGAAGTTCGATCAATTTTAGTCAATCGAATTACGAGGAAATTAAGGTCCTTATAGTCCGATCAATCGGACAGCGAGTTTTTGTAACTCTTCGCAGTTCGATCAATTTCAGTCAATCGAATCACGAGGAAATTTAGATCCTTATGGTCCGATCAATCGGACAGCAAGTATTTGTAAATCTTCACAGTTCGATCAATTTCAGTCAATCGAATCACGAGGATATTAAGGTCCTTATAGTCCGATCATTCGGACAGCGAGTATTTGTAATTCTTTCCAGTTCGATCAATTTCAGTCAATCGACTCATGTGGAAATTTAGGTCCTTATAGTCCGAACAATCGGAAAGCGAGTATTTGTAATGTTTCGCATTTCGATGACTGCCCCAGCCTAATGGAATTAGTAAGACTTTAGTCTCACTAGTTTCTGTCAATCTAATCACGAAGAAGGTCCTTACAATCCGATCAATCGGACAGCGAGTATTTGTAATTCTTTACAGTTCGATCAATTTCAGTCAATCGAATCACGAGGAAATTTAGATCCTTATGGTCCGATCAATCGGACAGCAAGTATTTGTAAATCTTCACAGTTCGATCAATTTCAGTCAATCGAATCACGAGGATATTAAGGTCCTTATAGTCCGATTAATCGGATAGCGAGTATTTGTAATTCTTTGGAAGTTCGATCAATTTTAGTCAATCGAATTACGAGGAAATTAAGGTCCTTATAGTCCGATCAATCGGACAGCGAGTTTTTGTAACTCTTCGCAGTTCGATCAATTTCAGTCAATCGAATCACGAGGAAATTTAGATTCCTTATGGTCCGATCAATCGGACAGCAAGTATTTGTAAAACTTCTCACAGTTCGATCAATTTCAGTCAATCGAATCACGAGGATATTAAGGTCCTTATAGTCCGATCATTCGGACAGCGAGTATTTGTAATTCTTTCCAGTTCGATCAATTTCAGTCAATCGACTCATGTGGAAATTTAGGTCCTTATAGTCCGATCAATCGGAAAGCGAGTATTTGTAATTCTTCGCAATTCGATGACTGCCCCAGCCTAATGGAATTAGTTAGACTTTAGTCTCACTAGTTTCTGTCAATCTAATCACGAAGAAGGTCCTTACAATCCGATCAATCGGACAGCGAGTATTTGTAATTCTTTACAGTTCGATCAATTTCAGTCAATCGAATCACGAGGAAATTTAGATCCTTATGGTCCGATCAATCGGACAGCAAGTATTTGTAAATCTTCACAGTTCGATCAATTTCAGTCAATCGAATCACGAGGATATTAAGGTCCTTATAGTCCGATCATTCGGACAGCGAGTATTTGTAATTCTTTTCCAGTTCGATCAATTTCAGTCAATCGACTCATGTGGAAATTTAGGTCCTTATAGTCCGATCAATCGGAAAGCGAGTATTTGTAATTCTTCGCAATTCGATGACTGCCCCAGCCTAATGGAATTAGTTAGACTTTAGTCTCACTAGTTTCTGTCAATCTAATCACGAAGAAGGTCCTTACAATCCGATCAATCGGACAGCGAGTATTTGTAATTCTTTACAGTTCGATCAATTTCAGTCAATCGACTCAAGAGGAAATTTAGGCCCTTATAGTCCGATCAATCGGACAGTGAGTATTTGTAATGTTTCGCATTTCGATGACTGCCCCACCCTAATGGAACTACACACACTGAGACTTTAGTCTCACTAGTTCCATTAAATCTTGTCTCATCTCGTCGTTGCATCTCGTCTTACTGATACTCTTTAGAGTATTAGTAGTTCTATGGGATAATATGAAATACCTACCTACCTAGCATTGTTATGACATTTGGTATACTGGTAGAAAAATACCGGGAAAAGTACATAAAGTTCTTATTATCCTGAAATTCCCACGAGAACAAAGCCCCGGGGCGCAGCAGGTACCTAGTAATATTATAAAAGCTGTAAGCTACCATTTCGAAACGACCACTGCTGAGAAGAAATGCCGAGAGAAACTCATTATTCAGTTCGAAGATCGCCTACGCTGTTTCATGATGTGGTCTCTTCATGAATAATTTGATCGGTATTTATATTGGATGGGTCCGAACAAAAGATTATTGAAAGGACGTGGTCGTCAAACGAAGCATCAATTTATTGGACAATGAGACCCATCAGTTCAGAGGATTTTGAGGACTCTTCTAGTTAATGAAGTTAGTAAACGGGCATGTGATATTCTGCGAATATTTATACTTCTAAACGTCTGTCTGTTGGTTTATCATGCTTAAATGACTGAACAGATCAGATTAAAAGTACGCACACACAACATGTACACAAAATTTAACTTAGGATTAGTTAAACGTCTACAGAAAGTAACCTCTGAGAAAAATCTAGAATTTTCACAGAGGTTTGTATAAATTTAATTATGCTGAGATAACGGTTAATCGTACTTCCTCTTAAATATTTACTTCAAGTCTGTAACTTTTACGGAATAAACAGAGCGACATAGAAATTGCAAATGGGAGCCATCGTTATTTTCTAAAGAAAATAAATGTCTCTTTGTTAAAGCTTAAAGGAAAGGAAATTTTCGCTGATCGCAAAAGTCGTTACCAAGTTAAACTATTATTCCCAAAAGCTATTCTCTATATACGCGATATATTAACACACAAATAAAAAGTCACATCTAGAGGTGTTTATTTAGTTGCTTTTGATAGATTGGTAGCTTGATTGATCGCGCGCTCTATGACGTAGATGGGACCACAGATTACACAATATATAGGGTACTTGAGCACATTTGTGCGAGCGGTAGGTGTTTATAGTCCTCCTGAAGAAATAAGTATCTTATGTCACTCACTCTCCTCCTCTCAGTCTTGTGTCTAAATTACTTACCTGTACAACAATGATCAATACAGTTCGTTACTTCGTTGTAAGTGTTATGAAGAACAAACTCATTTTCAACCGACTTCCCAAAAAAGGAGGAGGTTATATGTTTCGATGTATGTATGTTTTTTTTATGATTTCTCCGCCTACAGTGGACTGATTTCCGAAATTGTTTTTTTATTCGTAATGGTATATACCCAAGTTGGTCCCATTTTAACCACGTCAGAATCTGTTCGGTAATATTAAAGATTCCTAACAAAATATAAAAATACCAACATTGCATTATAGAGCAAAAGCCCGCGATAGCATGGCCTTACTTACTTTATTAAAACTAAAGATTTTCTGTGTATGTTCCCAACATAGAAATAGCGATTAGCGACTATAAAAGTTGGATCATGATTAATTAGGCAGATTTTTTTGTAGCAATAACATTTGTAGTGGTAACTCAATTTCCTTAAAGTAAAGTTTTTTAAAGATTTTTATTCCTAATAATATAAGAAATCACGCCATCCATTGCCAGGCGATTGGTGCAAATATAAACCCCTGCTAGACATTGTAACTTTACTAAATTATAGTTATATTTGTTTTATTACAAAAGCTGAATTTAATTTTACTTTGGAAGGCCCTAAGGGTGCTTTTTATACCAATAAAAATTATCCTTGCTATCCATATTACCTGCATAAGCAACTAAGATCCAAACTTCATACCTAGTCGCTAATATTTTTACCTGTTTATACCACGCAGTAAAACATTCAGCATTTTTAAAATAAGGAAGGTTTGGTCGTCGCGGGCTCACGGTCTATTTATGTGCCAAAAATAATAGACAATTTGACATGTTCTGACATTTCAAATCAAACTGACATAAAAAGTTTCGAATTCTTAATTCTTTATTTTCGGCCAGCAGTGAAAGAAAAGTTTAAGTTTTTATTAAAGAAAATAGGTGTAGAAGCTCTAAAAATGATAAAATAAAACTTTTTTCCAAAAAAAATGAACCGACTTCCATCATAAAACTTAAAAACATGATATAAAAATAAACAAACAATAAAGAAAAATGTATTAGCATGCTACCTACTGAATGAGGTGAAGTCGGTGCCAAATTGAATATTAAATAATCTAAATTAACATTAGAATCATGTATGTATACAAAATGCCTAGCTAAACAATTACATAGTCCTGCACTTGGCACCGACTTCACCTCATTCAGTAGGTAGCATGCTAATACATTTTTCTTTATTGTTTGTTTATTTTTATATCATGTTTTTAAGTTTTATGATGGAAGTCGGTTCATTCTTTTTGGAAAAATGTTTTATCACATTTATCGTCTCCGTTTCAGCTTGGGCTACAACGCTTTGGTATTATATGTGCTCTCCTTTAAAAGTCGTCGCATTTCTTAACCGATTTCCGAGAAATTTCGATAGCAGGTTCGATAAACTTATGAAAATCGATAGTCGAGCCATTTTTTGGAAATTTTTGTAAATGGCGGAGTTAACAAGATTTCGGATAGATAGCTATCTATCTATCCGAAATCTTTCACCATTTACAAAAATTTCCAAAATATGGCTCGTACATATGATCGTACGTATAATGAAATATTGTCAGTGTGGATCTATATCCACAATTACAATATTCTATAATATATATATAATGTCTATAAGCTCGCGAGGTCTACAGTTCACAGAGCCACTAATACTATAAGGTTCTAAACTTTCGCATTTATAATATTAGTAGAATAGTAGCATTGATATGTGTTATCGATGTCAGGGTTAAAAGTACAAATTTAACATTATTTTGTTATATCGCTGAGGGTTATTATAGAAAACTAGCTGTCGCCCGCGGCTTCGCCCGCGTGAGTTTTCGCTTAGATGAAAAATCTCTCTTGGAGCTTTTCATCAGATGTTCCAGATCTTCAATTTTTATACGTCATAAAATGCTCATCAGGTTGAACGATTTTTGCTAAGGCGCCATTTCCATATATGTTATAGTGTAGCTGGTCTCTTGGAGCTTTTCATCAGATGTTCCAGATCTTCAATTTTTATACGTCGGCAGAAAATGCTCATCAGGTTGAACGATTTTTGTTAAGGCACCATTTCCATATTACTTATAGTTTAGCTGTTCCGTTATGGTTCTTCATCAGGTGTTCCAGTTTTCAAAATAAATTATAGCCTATATGTTGCCCAGGCTTAATAGCTATACAACAAAAAAAAGTTTCATTCAAATCCGTCCAGTAGTTTTTGCGTGAAACGCGTACATACATACAGACAGACAGACCGACAGACAGACAGACAGACAAGAAATTCCAAAAAATTTTTTTGCTTTCTATTGTTCTTTTTAGGTCTCCCTCTATCCATTTCAGTCAAAAATATTAAATGTACAGACAAAATATTTTTACTGTTTTATTATATGTATAGATAAAAGAAAGTAAGTACTTACACGGTATTTATTCGGTTTCAAATAAAATATTTACCAAATAGGATACCTCACAATATATTCACTGAATTCACAAAATTTGCACATAATTCCGTCTTATAATCCGGAGACGACCTCTGCTCTTGGCAGTCAACACAGTAATCCCCAGATTACCGTCGACACACGTGGCTCGCCCCACTACCCCTACTCTTTTAGAGCGAGAGGTGGGGCGGACCACGAACACGCGACAGTTTTAATCAAAACAAAGCTTTATTTTCTTAAATCTATTTTAAACGTATTATTTATGTTGCAGTTAAATAATAGTAAACCATTAAATATATTTAGGATTATTTTATAAGCTAACAGTTCGGCCATCCTTTAAACATTTTACGACCTCGTAAATGTCACAGCAACAATATTTAATATATATACAGATGAAGATCTAAAACACATTTTCTCTTGATACTTGTAGCTGTTGCATAACTTTGTTGTAATAATAAAATAGTTTACCTAATACTAAGTCTAATTAATATTAATTTCTTAAATTACAGATGCACATAGACTTATTATCATATTATCATCATAACATTACATTTGGTTTTATTTTTATATACATTTTATTAACATAACATTACATTTGTTTTGTATGATTGTTTTTAAATGACTATTTAAAATGTAAAAACTAGTTCAGATGTGACTAGTTCGGAGTCTGTAGCAAACCGCACTCCGAACACTAGTATTGTAACTAGAAAAAATTACAGAGAAGTACTTAAGTGAAGAGGACAGAAAACGGAATCTGACTTATCACTTATCCTTAGACTAATATTTTAAAAATAACAATAGACATTTCACCACAGCAGCTATATTTCCTTTAAAGCATGGTAGATTATGATGAGTACATTTGATATAATTTTAATTTTTGTTTTTTTTTTGTGGGATTGTTTACTTAATTAGAGTTTAATTAAGACGTGGAATAAAATACAATACATAGGTAATACCTACAATAAATTAAAAGAACCTCTAATTTAAAGTAAATTTTAGCTTAAAATTTAACTTGGTCTCATTGACAAATGTACGGTTTGCAGAAAAAAAAAAGTTACAATAAACATTATAATTTTTAATTTATCTTGCAACAAACTAACGATTCAAGCAAAAAAAAACCTTATTTTTTATTATATCGATTTTATTATATATATCGACTTTGACTGCGCTGGTGCGTTGGTTAGCCAAATTACATACCGAAATTTAAAGAATCTATGTTTTTAGACAATTATATGTGAATTTAATTTAACTTTCAATTTAATTAATTTAGTGAAAAATAAAATATTGTAAAATACTGTGTATATTCGTCCACATACACAGACATTTAATTGTAAGACATAAGTTGTAAAGTGACGTCTTTGGAGAAAATGCAGCAGTGGACTTTCCATTTTCGCTTTAGAGGCGGTGGTAACCTTAGCTTTAAGTAATTTTATGACGTCAACTAACTAAAAAAACAAGAATGTGACGATTTATAAGTGCTATTTTAAAGCATATATAAATAAAAATAATTGATAATTGACAATTGTAAATAAACATTTATAAAAATTTAATAACATTTCTAATTTTCTCCAAAAAAAAAATTTTTTTTTTTTTTACTCCATACACAAAGTCAGTTTAGTTAGTTTTGAATAACAAGCTGACAACTTGACAAATATTAATCGCATATATAAATTAAAATAAATTAAATATCTAGCTCTAAATACATAATACTGTATTAAAGTTTAAACTGAAAACTTTTGTATTTTGACTAACAGAAATAGTTACCTACGGTACAAAATCTGTTCGATTCTGCCAATGATATTAGCATATTGCAAAATACAAAGTTACAGCTTTGCGTACACGGCCTTGGTTGTGAGAATGTGGATTTTGTCAGTCCTCACCTTAATGATTTTAATAACATTTTACATACAAGCTATAACTAAATCGTAGGTAGGTACCATCTTTAAAAAAAATCTCGTATTTGGTTCTATTATTACATTATGTATTTTATTTATGACATTCAGAAAAAATAGAAATATAATTTAACATAACTATTTTAAGCGGGCATTATTTTATGGCCCATTCATTTTTAAGAGGGCATTATTTCATGGCCCATCTCTATTTTAAGCGGGCATTATTTCATGGCCTGAGGAAGGACAGGCATTATTTCATTGCCCATTATAAAGCAGGCATTATTTCATGGCCTGAGGAAGGACAGGCATTATTTCATGGCCCATTATGAAGCAAGCATTATTTCATGGCCTGAGGAAGGACAGGCATTATTTCATGGCCTGACGAAAGGACAGGCATTATTTCATGGCCCGGGGATAGGAATGTGGATATCTGAAATAAAGCATGTTATTATTATTTCTAAAATGTAGCATTTTAATTATACAATGCCACAGACATTTATGGCCTGAGGAAAAAACAGGCATCATTTCATGGGCTGGGGTAAAGACAGGCATTATTTCATGGCCTGGGGTAAAGACAGGCATTATTTCATGGCCTGGGGTAAAGATATGCAATATTTCATGGCATGGGAAAAGTACAGGCTTTATTTCATGGCCTGGCGTAAAGACAGGCATTATTTGATGGCCAGGAACTTAGACAAAGTCAGAATTTAAGAACAAAAACGTAGTTCGAAAACGCTAAAATGTATGGGATGACATAAGGCCGCGCTAAATTCACGTGGTCGATCGACATCATCATCGCAAGTACATAGAAAACGATTCGAAACTATAGAGTAGCGAACTGTATTATGGCTTACTTCCATACATTTGACGTTCGCTTTCGCTTTGATGACGGAAAAAAAATAATTTTGTCATCTGTAGAAACGATTACGAATTTAGATATCGTATCGCTACGAATTAAATGAAACTTTGGTTAAATAACCTGCTGGGGTAAACACAGGCATTATTTCATGACCTAGCAAATGGATATTTGATTGAATTATTAAAGAATTTTAATTATACAATGTCACAGGCGTTATTTCATGGCCTGAGATATACTGCATCTGCAAATTCGGTTTCTTTATTTGCAAGTCACAAGTTAAAATAAGGTACAAGTGACAGCCTGCAGGGCACAGCACACATGGGGCAATTAGATGCCATTACTTTAATGAATTAATTAATTTATCAATTCTTTACTGACGTAAGGAAATAAAATATTTTACCAATCAATTATATCATCACCAAAAAATCTGAGGTTGATCTTGCTACCAGCGCGCAGTGATACGCTGGAGCAACTGTACACCATGCTGCTTCTGGTATGGGTTGGTGTGCACAAATGGATGCATTTTAGCTCCCAAAACAGGAGACAGGCCTCTTTCTCATGGTTGGCGTACCAAAAGAACGCGCTGTCCAGGAACTCGGGATCGCTGCGCTGGCATTCTCCCTCGGGTCGGTGTATTACCAAATATCCAACGAGGCAGTAACAAGGACCAGCTTTATAAGGTCGACCCCACGGAGCCAGAGGAGGTACCCGCCACTGCACCTTGCGCGTAGGAGGCCGTACCCTTGGACCAAGACAGCATCCTGATGCAGTCCTCGCAGGAGAAGGCCAAATTAATGGACGACCGCTCAGTTGGATCTCTCTGGGGTTCGGAAGCACCAAACCCTCGAGGAGAATAACTTGTCAACTACCTCCTCCAGATCATCATCATCATGTTCTTCCTGATATGTCCATCAATGGCGAATCTTGTGATCTCCGTAGATGGGAACGGAAATGGTAACAAGGTTTATTACTAAGAGCGCTTAGACTACCATAGGTCTCACACCAGATACAAATACGATACTCAATCACATTTCAGATTGGCACGTATCAGACGAGACGTCATGTGCGGATTATAGGTGGATTTGATATCGGATAGACCCCACTATAACCAGACGTACCGCTTCCAGAGACCAAAAAAAAAACAACAAGATAGCATATAATAGAATGCTTAAGGACAACTTGGATCCGCCGAAGAAAGCTAACAATTATGAACAATCATGTCCCTTTAGAGAATTCTGCTGGCCCAGAATTAGAGCAAAGGAAAAATCATGTTTACATACTCTTACCAGAGCTCTTAACACCAGCAAGGACAGTGACTGGGATAATAAACCAAGGCATACGTCAGATTCAAAAATCACATTAAGACCTTCAGCCGCTAATAATGATGCAAATACTGCATAAACATCAAATCGACCCCCGAATCATTGAGAATACGGAATTTTCTCAAACAAATCCATTGGGATTCTCAAAACAAGACGATACTCGTAACTACACGACTACTAAGGACGAAATAAGCACTTATTGACACTCACTTGCCAGGCTGTATCAAGACCCGCCGGACATGATCTGGACTTACCAACCCATGGAGTAGGATTGAAGCCAGAACGCCAAGAAATAATCACACCAAATCGAAAACAATGGACTGCAAACAGTTTTCAAGTATTCAAATCCCCTGGTCCTGATGGAATCTCCCCAGGGCTACTGGCAAAGCTTATAGAACATCTGCCAGCTCTTTTGTCAGCATGCCTTGCCTGTAGGTAAATTTCAGTCTACCGAAACATTTGATACCACATTACTATCAAATTAAGTGAGTTCTTTGGGTGTCATTCTTGATAGCAAGCTGAACTAGAGTTCGCGCTCAAGATGTCAATCTCTGGCACTGTCAGCGACTTGTGGGCAAAACCTGGGGTCTAGCCCTAAAGACTATGAACCATACTTTTAACAGTGCAAGACAGACTAACCAGTCTTTGTAGTTTACTTTCAAACTTGTTATTGTTTAATACTTATTTTTATAAAGGGAAAGATATGGTGTAGTTTTTAACTTGGTATTGTTTAACGCTTATTTTTATAAAGGGAAAGATGTAGTGTACTCTCAAGACCTCGACATTCACTACACCACAACACTAGGAATCTTATGGCACTCAGCGTGGATGGGCTGGGTGCGTGTGTAGCCATCACTTACGTTGCGGTAGAAATTAAAAGGAAAAATGATTTGATCTAACCTGATCGCATAAACACTTGCGCGATGTGTTGCGTGCTGCTGTAAACACTGCTATGTACGCTGTAGTGAGCGTTGCGGTGCACGCTGCGGTGCGCGCTGCTGTGTGTGTTGTGGTCAATGCTGTGCGGTGCACGCAGCTGTGCCCGCTCTGGTCACGCTGCTGAGCGAGCTCTCTGCGCGCTGCGACGCACGCTGCTGCGCCCACTGCAGTGCACGCTGCTAAGCGCCCTGCGGTGTACGCTGCTGCTGATCGCGCTGCGGTGCGCTCTGTGATGCACGCTGTTGAACGCGCTACAGAGCACCCTGCCGAGTGAGCTGCGATGCACGCTGCTGAGAGAGCTCAGTGCTCGCTGCGATGCACGCTGCTGTGTACGCTGCAGTGCACGCTGCTAAGTGCCCTGCGGTGCACGCTGCTAAGTGCCCTGCAGTGCACGCTGCAGTGCAGGCTGCTGAGCGCGCTGCGATGCACGCTGCTGTGCGCGCTGTGATGCACGCTAATGAGTGCGCTGCAGTGCACCCTGCTGAGCGTGTTGTGATGCACGCTGCGGTGCGCGTTGCGATGCTCGCTACCAGACTCATCGGCATCGATTTAAGTCATCTGAAACATGTTTAATTTTTCCGAGAGGCTTCAATTGTCCTTTAAAAAAATGTTGTAGTAGCCATTGGAAATTATAATTTACAGGAATTTTGAAATGAAATGAAAATGTTACTGTTTTAGATGTACAAAATTACTTATTGTCATCAATTAATAACTAGTAGCTAAATTTACTAAAAAAAGAAACTAGCTAATAAAAACCCTCACTTTGAACTAAAAGTTTAAAGTAGTCTAGGTAACCAAGCGTAAATCGTACATGTAAAAGTCTAGATTATAACCAAATCCAAATCAGCTACGTATTTGTTAATTGTATTGTAAGGAGATATCTAAAGAAAGTGTATAACAGAAAATAAAAGCGAAGCGAACTAATGTCTAGTGCCAAATATTTCATGAATATGTCTTGTTATGCACATTGTTAAAAGTACTGCTATTAATTGTAGTTTAATACCTTCTTTCTTATATTCTTACTTATTAGTGAGAACAATGTAATTGTCTTTCTAGCAATCTTACATGTATAATAATATTCTAGTTATTTCAAAGCTGTTATGTTCTCCAATTAATGAAATAATAAATAAGGAAAAAAAAAATAAAATAAAAAAATCTTCTTTAGCAATCCACAAAGGCAAAATGTGAATTTTATTATCCCACTTCTGAGATGTTATCGATGTCAGGGTTAAAAGTACAAATTTAACATTATTTTGTTATATCGCTGAGGGTTATTATAGAAAATAAAAGAAAGTAAGTACTTACACGGTATTTATTCGGTTTCAAATAAAATATTTACCAAATAGTATATATTCACTGAATTCACAAAATTTGCACATAATTCCGTCTTATAATCCGGAGACGACCTCTGCTCTTGGCAGTCAACACAGTAATCCCCGATTACCGTCGCCGCACGTGGCTCGCCCCACTACCCCTACTCTTTTAGAGCGAGAGGTGGGGCGGACCACGAACACGCGACAGTTTTAATCAAAACAAAGCTTTATTTTCTTAAATCTATTTTAAACGTATTATTTATGTTGCAGTTAAATAATAGTAAACCATTAAATATATTTAGGATTATTTTATAAGCTAACATATGTATACAATTTTAGACCTTATCCCCTTTTTTTAAAAACTGATGTGTTTACATATTTATGCACAACCTTACTACACTCTGTTTATGATGGTTGACTGGTAGAGAATGCCATATTTGTACATATTTTTTGTAATTTGAGGAATTGAGTTATTAAATAAATAAATACACAGATATTTTTGGGTTGAGCTATGTATCGTAAATCTGCCATAATATTACTTGATTTACTATTAGAGTCCTGTGGGTAAATAATGAGGATTAACTCCCTAAGGCAGGCGAATAATAATCTTTCTTCCTCGGAAAGACAAATGACTGTCTCAAGAAAGCTGACCCTAATGTTGGAAGTGTTAGCAATTTTTATGTTACTGAGATGAATTTGATTTCAAACTGTGTATACATAGTCACAGAATACATAATAGTAGCAGGGAGTATATTATAATAATACTGTACCGTATTTAGGACAATTTAAAAAAAGGTATGAAGCATCTTTATAGGGCCGAAATGTTTTTTTAGAATACTCGTCTGTCTGTATGTTTGTACATGTACACAACGGCGGATCCAGGATTGGATTTTATTCTGGGGGTGGTACAAGGACCATGGCGGACTATGCATGTTGGGGGGCGCAACAAATCGATATCCGTCCTGATGTCCTCTCACTACGCCACTGCAGAAAGACCAGATTTACAAAACTCAAGAAATAAACCAGATTGGCAGGAAAAAATCTCATTCCTTAATTTGATATGCACTGTTATGGAATTTTGTCTTCACAGTAAAATAGACGGGGGGCACGTGCCCCCGTGCCCCACCCCCCTCTAAATCCGCTAGTGTATGTTCAATTGTTCATATACTAGTCGTTCGCTGCGAACGTAGACCTCGCGACTATTAAAATACAATACCTATTTATTTTCACAAAAAATTACATATCTCAAAAACGGCTGGACCGATTTTGATGCCCAACGAACTTGAAAATTATATTAACCGTCCCTACATATATTTCAACTTTGATCAAAATCGGAACAACGGTTCGAGAGTTATCGCGGAACAAACATCCATACATACATACATACATACATACAAACAATGTGTTTTTCGCTTCAACTTGAATTATAGCCCTCGCTCGCTTCGCTCGCTCGGTCAAAAACCTGTTAAATATTTACATAATCTGAGTATCTATTCTTTTTTATTTTTTCAGCAATAGGCAGTAGGTAGTAGGTGTAAGCACTAGAATTTAATATCAAAAATGTGCCAGTCCCAAAAACGTGAGGTTATTCGATTTCACTGCCACTATCACCAGTTCACACGTTTTCTATCACTTTTATTATTTTAGCTCGGCTATCGTAAAATTGGCCATAAAAATCAGGATTCATATATTTGTACACTTTGTACTTTATTCCTTGGATATAAGGTCGGTTTCAGCTTGGCTTAGAACTTTTCCTGGTTGTCTGGATCGGAGAGTCATTTCATGCATCGATTCTTGCCCTTTGGCTACTTTGACGGTTTTCTATATTCTCTAGTTTGTTAAATGCCAACAAACATGTCAAATCAGATACTTTTTTCTAAATGTCAAAAACAATAATGAGCGATTTTCTGACAGCTAAATTAAGAGAAAAGTCTCATAAGGTGGCGTTATTTAAAAAAGCTGGGTCTAAATAATGGCTGTACCTATATTATGCACTTTTTCTTGTCAACCAGAGGCAGAAAAAATCACCTAACAGTTTGACAATATTGATACTTTTTAGATGCTTTTTTATTAGGTTTTTTTTTTTAATGCCAATCCCGTGCTTTTTTGCTTTTTCTATGGACTCGCCTTTTACTAAGCGCCGTCTATGAAGTCATCTGGAACTATTTTTTTTTTAATTTGGGTTTCGGAAAATACCTCATTTGTACGGGACTTGTTGACAGTGAGAAGAATCGTACTAACATCGTACAAAGTTCTTATTTTTCCCTGGAAGAATCACAGTGACGTTACTTTAAAAGGAATCAAAAAGCTTCGAGCAATAAGGACTTTCGAGCGCGGAACGGAAGGAGTCCGTGTTGCTCTATGTCAAAAAGCGTTCCCAAATCTAGCCAATACTTCAAATAACTAAGACTAGCTTTTGCCCGCGGCTTCGCCCGCGTGAATTTCCCACGGAAACAGTTTTTTCCCCGGATGAAGGATGTCCCAATGCCCTTCTCAGACTTCTAACTATATGTATGCGAAATTTCAGGAAGATTGATTCAGTAGATAAAGCATAAAGAGGTTACAAACAAATAAATAGACAAACTAAGATTATCACATTCCTAGTAAATAAAGTATAAGTAAATGATTCCAGCTAACATCAAATAGGTACAAATTCTTCAAACTTCCATGAAATGTTGGTCAGTTTCTCAGATATATTTCTTGTTTACATCAAACTTGTATCCTTTCAACCGCGCTGTTTGAAGACTTTTTCAAACACAGCTGAAATCTTTATAACTCTTCTCTACGTAGTATTTCACTGCATATTTAAAAAACACCCTCTAACGTTATTGAGAACGTTATTGATTTTACTTATATTTTATTTTTATTCAGGCAACATCATCATTGTAGCCTGTAATGAATGGCACACTGTATAAAATGAAATAAGTGAATAATAATTGAATTAATTTGGGTCATGCTGCATATATACTTATTTATATATATTATATAATAATTATAAGTATTTATTCTAGTTTATTTATTTTATTATAAATGCAAAAAATAATCAATTAAAAGTTTATTTCACTTTTACTTAATGTTCGCACCCACTTAATGTTCTCTGCATGACCCTAAGGTAGACTAGTAGAAAAGGCTTTTGCATTAAGTCCACCCATTGTACTTTTACATATGTATATTGTGCAATAAAGTTTAAATAAATAAAAAATAATATGTGTTAACTCTATTTATTCTTACCAGTCCTATCATGTAAACATTCTTCACAGTACTTTTTATTGAATTTTGTTGAAAATAAATCAAATATTAGTTCAAACCTAAACATTCTAAAGTAATACATTTATTAACCACGAAAGTAATTTCCTAAAAAGTCTATTTTAATTTATATTGTTGTAAAATCATAAAAAGACATGGTAAGATTGTTTACATGATAGGACTGGTAAGAATAAATGGAGTTTATGTTAAACCTAAGCAAATAAAACTTAAAAAAAAAAAAATTATTTCTTTTTTTCAATCTGAAATTTTTGAAGCTATTTAAATGAGCGCGCGAGATGATAGAGTTTTTATAACATAGGGCGGCAAACGAGAAAGCGGTTCACCTGATGGTAAGCGATCACCGCTGCCCATGGACAATTGCAACACCAGGGGTATCACAAGAGTGTTGCCGGCCTTTCAAAAAGATGTAGACTCGTTTTTTGAAGGTTCCAATGTCATATCGGTTCGGGAACACCGCCGCAGGAAGTTGGTTCCACAGTTTGGTCGATATGTTACAGTTATGTTACATATCATATAATATCTCTTATGGAATTTGATAAATCCTTGTATATATGTACCAATTACTTCCATGATGTCTGTACGGTAAGGTTCGCTCTTTTTTTTAATTAATTTCAATCTGTTGCCACTGATATGACCCGAAGCAATTATTGAGGTCGTTCGACGCCTTTCTGCTCGGAAATGAAAACGTCTGTTTGGTGACGGGAAGCCGGGTCAGAATGAGGTTAATACAAACATATAATCTATACATATGATATAACTGTTACTGGTCTATGTAGCTACACATAGAAATTAGTAAAAAATGTATGAGAGGTATTATTCGGGCCAATAGAAGCCAAAAGTGTAGAAAATTCGAAAATAAAAATAAATCTCAGTTAGCAAATTTACATTTTATTTCATCCGTATACTAAATTCCATCGATTATCCAGGAGATTTTGCGTGTCTGGCAAAGATCTAAACAAATCCTATGACTATAGTAGAATCATTTGCAAGAACTTTTCATTAACAAGAAACAACTATTTTATTTAATCATGTTTCAATATCCTTTGAAGAATAGTGATTTTTACACAGTTTTTGATACTATCGTGTCTTCTTCTTTTTAACGAGTGTGTTATTACTAACACTGGTTTTGCTGGTGTCAGATTTTATTCAAGTCGCCTAAAAGCATTTGCCATGACTTTTACGACTACCGCCATCTAGTGGCAGTAGCCGTATACACACTAGTTAACTAAATAGTCAGCTAATATGCAGGTTTCCTTACGATGTTTTCCTTCACCGGAAGCAAGTGGTGGTCTATGAGAAAATTACCATACATAAGTCAGATTGGTCTACAAATTCGTGTGACACAGGTAGGATTTGAACCCAGGTCCTAACCGACCTCAGGCGGATGTCATTACCACTTGGCCACCACCGCTTCATTTACTATTGTGTAAAAAACGAGAACGACGATCGACGTTTATGCTAGGAGTTACTTTGTGTATGGAAATGTGATCTTGTGTGCTAATAAAGTATTCTTGTCTTGTCTTGTCTAGGAGAATAAATGAACGTTAGCAGAATCGACAATGATCAAACCAACGTTTTTAGTGACGCTGTAAAAAGAAAATATAAGAGCAATATGCAAATAAAACGACTCGTGTGGGATTTATTATCGCATAATTATAATAAGTAAGTGACTGCCCCGAATATCGAGCTGAAAATGATGGAAATATTGTCATAAAAATATTTCGTATCGTGATATTAAATCGCCTACAACTAATATAAGTACGAGTATTAATTGTCAAGAAGTCTTAACACTAGTAGGTAATCCTATATCTAATTTAATTGGTTACGAGAAAGTAATCTCATAGAGTTATTTTTTTTTTTTCAAAGAATGTCACTTTTTTGCGTCAATAATTTTGATAGTGGATTAATGGATTGGATAACTTATTTTTATAGTAATCGATTTCTAATGTATTTTTTCTTATCAAAGATTAGCGGCTGCCTTCGCACGGTGCGCCCCCAATCCGATTTTATCATATTTCTCGAAAAAAAGACCAAAATTCAAATATTTTCTCTCATATTTTTAATGTCATAGGCCTTAAATCTAAGAAAAATCTTAAAAGGCGAGCAAAGCTCGTTTACCTAAATACTATTAAGGTATAGCGCTGTCTATCCTGTAGTTTGCCATGAACCAGAATTGATTTATATTTTTTCTCGTGTAGGTATCATCAACGTAATGACATCAACATGAGCATATAGGTCTCAGTGAAGAGATTTTGATAAAAAAAAGAAAAAAAAATCAAAATGCACAAAAACCATTAGGTATTTTATTTAAAACTGCGACTGTTGTACGACTGTACGTAAACATTTAAATGGGTACCTAATTATACTTAGTGATTATTTATAGTATAGTCTTCGATCAACAATACGACTAGATTAAAGATCTTATACGAAATCAAAGCCAAAATCAGTACCTACGTGTTGATTGAATATACATTTTAATGGGCTAGTTTATTCACAAGAAGCTAATAATAATTTTAAAAAACATAAAAATTTTTTTTTTACGTTTTTTCTTTTTTTTGTCTTTCATATTGAAACATCTTTCTTATTTTATTGTTGTCTACATGATTAGCTTTTAAATGAGACCTTTTTTATCTCGATAGGACTTTTACACGAGTAGTTACGATTGAATTAGTTTAATAGCCCGAAAATAAAACAAAATGACTGCCATTTTATTACAGTAGAAGAAAAAAATTTTTTGGGTAGTGATATGTTCGTAAAAAATGCCATATAACATACCATTAAAGGCTCCGACACTGATGACGGGACACATTGTATAACTTGGATTAAAATATACTTTAAGTCTAAGTAATAAATATCGTCATGCAATGGACCGTCCAAAAATAAGAGCACACTGCATAAGTTTATTGTATGCTCCTATTTCTCGGGCCGTTTTCAGAGCTGTCACCTTTAATCTAGGTGTAATGTTGATCGAAGGTATAAGTTCTAATATTAAATGCCTTGTGACAAAATTCTCACTTAAACTGACACTGACGAATTAACCCACACGTCTCGAGTAATTTCTACTAATGGAACAAAACAATGTTGTTGAATTATTTATACAATTACTTGATCCTATTGAGTTTGTCTGATGTCGGTTGAGAGCACTTAAGTTTGCGGGCGTACTACATGATGTATGTATAAAGATTATAGGTACTAAGTTGTACCTATAAGTAGGTACTAGCTAATGGCATAGTATATCTAAAAATGAGTCCTATTGACACTCCAGAAACAGCAGGCCTACCATGAACTCTTATTGCGATTCAGTTTAGGACCTGAATTGAACTGGGGCCCTATTTTTGAAAGCGTGACATATCAATGAAAGCTAATAGACTATAATGTCTCGCATAATATGGGCGGAAATTGTGTCTCGCATTATTGTCATAGGTATCATTTTTAACAAAATTGTTAGAAGAGTTATTTCAAAAATATACAGAATAATTGATGTCTAATGAAAAAACATTCGATCAATTATTCTGTGTGGCGACACTGGCGACCACGATCCGGAAAACGTAGTGTTGGCAGGCCTCCCACTCGGTGGACCGACGACCTGGTGAAGGTCGCGGGATGCGCATGGATGCGGGCAGCGCAGAACCGGTCGTTGTGGAAATCCTTGGGGAGGCCTTTATTCAGCAGTGGACGTCTTTCGGCTGAGAGAAGAATTATTCTGTATATTTTTGAAATTACTCTCACAATTTTCTTGGAAGTGATATGAAAATAATGCGAGACACAATTTCCGCTCATATTATGCGAGACATTATAGTCTACTAGCTTTTCCCGCGGCTTCGCCCGCGTGAATTTCCCACGGGAACAGTGCTTTTTCCCGGGATAAAAAGTAGCCTATGTGCTATTCCAGGTCATTATCTACCTCTGTACCAAATTTCATCGAAATCCGTCCAGTAGATTTTGCGTGATTGAGTAACAAACATCCTCACAAACTCACAAACTCACAAATTCACAAACTCACAAATTCACAAACTCACAAACTCACATCCAAACTTTCGCATTTATAATATTAGTATAGATTAGTTTTCGTTGGTACGTCACCTTTTCAATAATAGGGTCCCAGTTCAATTTAGGTCCTAAACTGAATCGCAATAAGAGTTCATGGTAGGCCTGCAGTTACCTTTACCTCACAAATTACCAGCAGAATGGGAGAGTATGCATGTGTTTGTCTTGTCTCGCTCACGCACGAATCTATGACTGACTGTTATGTTATTAGGTTATTTATTAGGAATAATAAGAGGTTATTAGGATGAGATGAGAAGAGTACACGATCCGAGGTGCTATTGCTCTTGTTGTTGCCCAATATTCAATTATGTAAATCGATAAAATCAATCGGAAACCATAAACCAATGTTAAATTCTGTTGACTGTAACCGAACACGGGAATGGCGTAAAAAATTGAATCCGTCTAATCAAAGTTTTACGATCGGCGGGAGCTGTAGGGGCTCGTACACACCGCGCTAGTGAAATGTCCGCTGGGGGTGAGTTGGAATCGATGCGTTATAATTTCCTACCCCTTATTTACATCAAAAAAATTTATACACAATTTGTAGAAAACATGTATAAAACTTATTTTCTACAATTTTAACTTTAGTTTATTTTAAAGCTAGTTTAAACAAGTGAATTATTAAAACAAAAAAAAAATACGACCGACAACTCTCATAGCCTATGTCACTCGGAGGAATGCAAAGAATCTAAAAATACATATCCCATCACAATCTGTTCAACCGTTCAGGACTTATGGTGGAATAAAGAAACTTACATACATGAACCCTGATAATACTCCTTTACGGTTAGTGGTGTAATAAAAAAAATTGGTAATACATTTTCATTCAAAATTGAAAGAAGTATCTCCCGGGTATCTGACGTCATAATAAAAGCGGGCGTTTCATTATCATGGAGTAATCGTAACGTGTAATTTAATTAGTATTTGAATTAGTAAATAATTAAAAAAATACTTTTGATTATGAGTACTACAAAATTCCTTATAGGTAAGTATTTAAATACAGTCAAATACCCAACTAGAGAGAGACTCTATGTGTAATTTAATTGAGTTTGAAGAAAACAGAACGGCAGTGACTACTGTCTCTATCCATATGTAGTACTAGCCGCGCCCCGGGGCTTCGCTCCCGTGTGATAAAAAGTACCCTATGTGCTATTCCCGGTATTTTTCTACCCGTATACCAAATTTCATAGAAATCCGTCTAGTAGATTTTGCGTGATAGAGTAACAAACATCCTCACAAATTCACAAACTCACATCCATTTGCATTTATAATATCAAGTAAGTAATGCTGTATTATACTCTATGTAAGTACGTATTATACTTTAACTTAAACTTTAACAGTCAAGTCGGTCAATATGAACCAGACTCGGTAATAAAATCCCAAAGGGCTGAGGTCGGTTAGTGTAATAGTCGGGGTGATTGGGGTTGTTACGTAAGGACGAGAACTTCGCTCCTAGATTTATAAGGGACAGATATTAAACAGGCTAACTTTTTGAATACCAGTCAAAGTACGATTTATGATACCGAGCATCATTTCAAAGAATTATATATAGTGAAAAAAGAAAAAATATTGCACTTCATTAGCATTTGTATGAAAGTCAATTTTTTCCGTCATTCACCATAATTTATTTTGACAGGTATTGAAACTCTTATGATTTGGCTGGTGTTCAGAAAGCGACGATTTGGAATTGGTTGTCGATTAAAGGTGATTTTTCTTCATTCAAAGGCATCGAACACACATATTGCATGATATTCATAAACGTTTCCTTCACTCAGAGTCAATCGTTCACTCAAAATAGAAAGCTATAGACTCCATTCGTTCATTGCTACACAGCATTAGTGTATGCTACGGTGCGTAGTCACCTTCGAAGTAGCGCATCGTAGCTCGCAGCGTAGCGTACAGTCTACAGTCAGAGAAAATACAGTCGCCAGACATTTTCCACGCGCGACGGCCGAATCGCGCGCGCCGGCCGCTCACAACTTCGAAATTTCGGAACGCGGAATTTTCTCGTTTGAATAAAATCAATTACTGCCAGTAATATTGTGATTTTGAAGTGCAATAGACACATTTTAACGATGTTTTAATTTTTTTTTAGTTTGAAAGTTTTGTGAACGTGGTTTGTTTTAAAAGTGCGCAAGCTTTCTTAAAGTTCATGGGTTGTTGAGGTAAGTTTTTTTTAAGAATAAATATCAGGCTTTATGTGGTTTTTTTATTAAGTAACATCTCTGTAAGAAGTTTTAATGGGTAATTATTATTTGTACTTACATGTCTTAAAACAGATTGCATATAAAATTCATTATAATATTTGTTCATGATATTATTTATGAGGTGATATATTTTGAGAGACGAAAAAGTTTAAGGGATAATCAATTATTGCAAAACTGCTCCTTATTTCATTAGAAATTTGTAATTAGGTACAAACTTTTACCACTTTTGTTGTGAGGGGTGATTATCGAGAATAATAAATGAAAAACTTTCTGCATAAGCTCTGTTTTCAGAAATAATTTTAATAGGCTCTGTGTAATAAAGTTTTCAAGTATATTTTATAAGTTGTTTGTAAAAAAGTAAATAAATTTATTCAAGCTTTTACAACTAAAACAAAATATACTTCAACTTTAAACAAATTTTTGGGTTTTGCCGAATCAGTTTGGTATTCCTTTTTAATCTGCATCTCAGATTTTTAGACTGATTTTATAATTTGAAGAAAGAATATAGACACGGAACTTTTATAGAAAGTATCTGTACTGTTATAGTAAAGATCTGTATAGGTAAAATTGAATGCTACAGTCTGCAAGCTGATGCATGAATGAATGAATTTATTTGCATTTGATATGGGTTACAGAAGATGTTATTTGAATAGATTGTGCCTCCAAATCAGCCATTTTGGATAGCATGCAAAATTGAAATTAAATTATTTAAATTAGTCATAGTATGAGCATTACAATATTGATCTAATTATTGATTAATAATTAAATCTGATTACATGCTCCAATAGTTAGAGTACCTCGCCATCTAAAAGCGTGTATATATTTGAAAAGCAAAGCTGATTATCATCGCAGTGACTATACCAATAAACGTAGAAACTAATAATAAATCAATCAATCAAATCAATTATTTCGTGAACATAGGTAATAATAAAATCCCTTTATTCAACTACTATTACGGGTATTACAGATATCTAAAATCACTAAATTTTTGATGATAACACAAGAGAAATTCATTTTTACATAAGTTTCCTTTTTCTTCATCAAATGCGAGGAAACAAAAATGCACAATGATAATAATTAATTAATGTCAAAATAAAATGATCAACAAAATTATAATATACTAGCTTTCGCCCGCGGTTTCGCCCGCGTGAATTTCCCACGGCAACAGTGCTTTTTCCCGGGATGAAAGGTACCCTGTGTCCTTCTCCGTACTTCCAGCTATGTGTATGCGAAATTTCAGGAAGATTGGTTTAGTAGATAAAGCGTGAAGAGGTAACAAACAAACAAACTCACTTTCGCATTTACAATATTAGTTAGGATTAGGATTAGGTATGAGTCGCCTCTCTGGCGTAGGCCTCCCCAAAAGCTCTCCCATTGTTACTGTTTCTAGCCTTCTTTTCTGCATCCAGTCTTTCCGATCACAAACATAACATTTTTTATTATATTATATTTGATTCTTATATTTATTTATTTATTTATTTAACCTTTATTGTACAAACACAATGTATGGCACAATAGGTGGACTTAATGCAGAAGCATTATCTAACAGTCGACCTTTGGGGTAAACAGAGAACTTAAGTGGGTCTAATAAAGGGATTGTTGGAGACGAGACGGGGGGGAGACAAAATAAGAGTAACATAAAATATATAATACATAGTAATACATATATATATATAGCTAATATGACATATAAGAATATCATTACATATAATATAAATAAATAATACCATAAATAAATACATACATAGAATACTACTGAAAAATAAAATAGTTAGGCAGCGAGGGAACTAGTCTTGCGCAAGTAGGTGCCTGAACACCTGAATATATTTTATTTTATTTTTGACTGTACACAATCTAGTGTATGTATAAAGTTAATAAATAGCCCCTCTGACATGTTCTTCTTCTTAGCGTGTCGATGCCATTCCAACGATCAAATTGCTCCCGATAAGTGACATGTTAGGCGACCAAGACTGTTTCATGAGTTTCTTTCGGCATTTTTTCTTAGCAGTGGTCGTTCCGAAATGCTAGTAGTTTGTAGCTTTGAGACATAACATATTATGATTAAATAATTAGTTTTCGACGTGAAACAGAGCCTTCTTTGAAGGCCAAGTTTCAATAGATAATTTTTGATTTTGATTTCCCCAAACGTAGAAATTACGGTATAAAATTTTTAATGAGAGCTTCTTTTTAGCGTAAGTGAGCACTAAGAAATTCCAAGGGGGTGAAAAATAAAATTCACCCGAGCAAAGCCGAAGGCAAAAGCTGGTATTTTATAAAAGAATAGTTGTTTGATAAAAGGAAGAAGAGCTGTCGAATTACTGAGTTTTTTTCTACCATTTTCTTGCGTATAGGTTGCCACAAAGTTTTATTTATACCATCGAGTAGTTTTGTTTATTACGAGTACTATTAGTTTATTACCGACTATTTTCATGTGCGCCATAAATATTTCTCTAACGATCTAATTTGATTAATGCTGTGAAGTACTGTAAATAAATTTAATGGTTTATTTATTAATACGACTACAGGGTAATTGATGTACCACATGAAACATATCAAAATAGATAACCACATGAAAAAGTCAGAGTATTAAAATTAACATATAATAAAATTGTAACTGGACTGTCTGTATATAGGAGATATAAAAAAAAAATATGAGGGGTCTTCATAGGGGCCAATAAGAGTCAAAACATATTTTTTTTGTATTTTGTCTGTATATATTCTTCAAAATGGAATTTGAAGCTGTCACTGTTGTATTGGTGAAGGTCTAACTTAAAATCTGGCGTACAGGTTAGTACTTGAGATATTAACTGACCAAAAGGTCCCAAAGGTCGACTATTAGATACTTCTGCATTAAGTCCACCTATTGGGCCATACATTGTGTTCGTACTATAAAGGTTAATCAAAAATAAAATAAAATTAACAATATAAATTACATGCAGGCGAAATTGCGGGCAAAAGTATTTAATAACTAGCTTACTAACTAGTTGCGCCCTGGGGTACTCCCATGGCAATTTTGGAATAAAAAGTATCCTATGGGCTACTATACTTTTTATCCCAAACGAGCAAAGTTGTAGTTCCATAACATATGGATGAAAAGTATCCTATGGGCTACCATAATTGCCATGGGAGCGGTTTCAGGGTTCATTCTATTCTTGTACCAAATTTAATCGAATAGAAAAAAAAAATTAAAAATTATTTATTTTGTAATAAGAAACAAGCTACAAAAGGGAAAAAGCTTCCTGAACTTTATACAGTCCAAGCCATAGTATGCTTTAAGTTCGCCATTTACATGTATTTTAGTAGAATAATGAATAGATAAATTATTAATTTAAAGCTAAAAAAAAAAGCTTAAAAGCATTTCAAAGATAAATTTACTCAAAAGTTATTCGATATTGGAATGGAAAATCGGAAAATCATTGGAAATACTCAACAGTTAAGCTTTTAACTGTATCATGAGATTTATTTTCGCTTTAACAATATGATTCTGAACATTTCGTATAAGAGTCGTTCGGGTTCCTTGTCAACAAAACGACTATGTTCAGCTTGCGGCTTAGTTCAAAGAATATTAGAGCCAGACAGCTATAATTTGATATGGATATTGAATTACCTACATATAATTTACATACATACATATTATCACGCCTGTTTCCTTTTTTTTTTATTTAAGCGGAGCGAATATTAAAATAATATTATGTTTTTAGGGTACGAGAAAAAATTATCTTTTTACATTTAGGAGAGGCCCTATGGAGGAGCTTCAGACGATTAATTTTTGTTTACCCATTCCGTAACCGACCATTGCGAAAATACGAGTACCATTATCGCGGGCCGCCGCCCGTGCGAACTATTGCGCCGCTACCAAGGTTCTTCAACCGCCCTATGTCCAAATAGTAATAGTAACCTAACTGAAAAAGTTAGGTTACATCGTGCAACCCAACCATTCGTTTCCTGTTATGAAATTGTCAAGAAATGCAATAAGGTTTAGTTTACAGTCTCATTGTTATTTGAAATGCATAGTAGATTAATCAGGCGAGTACGCGGACCTTCTTAAAAAGGTCGCATGGAAGTAATAGGTATACCTAATTACATACAAAAGAAAATCGGAGAGTCTCCGAAAAGTCAAACTACCTTTGACATTATGTTTTGTAGTAAAGTAATTAGTTTTTTAAAAGCAATAACAGAGCCTTTTGGCTTCATATTGCTTAGAATGAAATTCAACCCCCTGCATTTTTAGAAAAAGAAGTTAAATTTATTGAATAGTACTTACAGTTACAGTAGCTATCGTAATGAATTTCTTTTTGGTTTATTAATATGTTTTTTATTTGTCTTGTTCATAAAGTTCATGTTTATGTTGGATGTAAGCCGGATAAATTGAGTTTTTAACCTTCAGAGAATAACAACTCAATTACGATTAAGATTTACTTTATCCTCTAGAGGGTAGAGTAAAATTTTCATCTATCAAATGTTGTCAATGTCATCTCTCTCAAAAAGTCCAAAGCGATCAGATGTCAACTACTAAGCAACGAACTTTATATAAAGTTTCATATTATTTTGTGCATTTATCTCAATGACTAAACATTCCACATAAATTAAAAGCTATCTGCGTAAACCAAGAACTCGAATAAGTTTCAAAATTGTCTATTATTTAGAAAATTTACGACACAAAATACCTACTTATCCATAATTCCCTTAGGCATTTCCAGAACATAATTTATGGTTTAATTTATTTGATTAGGAACGTAAGGAATCCTCATAGAATCGAATAAGTTTGCCAAGGTCTCTAATATTAAATCTCTAAAGCCCCGCACAGATCTGGGACATTCGTTCGCGGATTAAATCGCACTCTTTTTCTTACACTTCATGTAAATTAACAAAAAATGTAAACACAGTATATTTGCATCCAAAGCGACAGCAAACTGTTAGCAAATAAATTAATAGTCGCTTTTATTCATAACTTGCTTTTTCCCGGGATAAAAGGTGCCCTATGTCCTTCTCCGTACTTCTAACTATGTGTATGCCAAATTTTAGAAAGATTGGTTTTATAGATAAAGCGTGAAGAGGTAACAAACAAACAAACAAACAAACCAACAAGCAAACAAACAAACTCACTTTCACTTTTATAATATTAGTTAGGATTACTGCACTAAAACTTCTAACATCAAACTCAATCCTCAGACCAGCTTTTAATTATTATATCACCTAATCTAATGCCAAGTGTAACTGTGAACCAAAAACAATAAGTGTGCGAAATTCGGCTTCATAAAGATTTTATATAGTTTGTTACAGGTCGATCTAAAACGCATGTTAAAAATTATCGCATACCGTAGTACATAATATCTCGATGGCATACCGTGTCTATTATGGCAAGTCCTTGTCAAACACTTCATCCTATGCTTTGGAGATTTTAGTCCGACGCGGACAAATGTCCCTTATCTGCACTGGCTTAATATTAAATCTCTAATCGTGATTTACGCAATAACTTTTATGTAGAGAAACCAGCAGAGAAATGCCCAAGTATTGTAATGGATTCGATTGTAGTAAAGTAATGGGTAAACTTTTCGGCATGGTTTGTTCACATTGATTGATTGTTTTCCAAAAAAAGAACAATGTTGATTCGTAAATGTCTACTTCTTCTCTCAGCCGAAAGACGTCCACTGTTGGACAAAGGCCTCCCCCAAGGATTTCATCCATGGAGGGTTTTGCCGTAATCGCCACGCTTGGCAGGCGGGTTGGCGATCGCAGTGTGATGGCATAGTACGCGGAAAGATGCTGCTGCCCATCCTCCGGTGTTTTAAATCCCTTAGTCGCCTCTTACGACACCCACGGGAAGAGATGGGTTGGTGCTATTCTAGGCCATCAATACCAATAAACACGAACCACTATTTTTTTTTAAATCCTCTCCGGTAACGGTATAATTATACCGTTGTATAGGTGTTTTAATAATTGACATTTTTTTATTGTTTTTATGCGGAGACTGAGGGCTAGCTCCAACAGCCCTCTCAATGTCCATACTAAAACATTGGACCCAATTACACGTAGATAAGGTACTAACATAGTTTTAAGGACATTGTAACTAACATTTCAATGGACTTTTCCGAAATAAAATTATATTGTTATATATTGATTGTGTTGCATTGCTTTAAGTAATTAACAGTATTACACATGCGTTATCCACTTTCACAAAAATTAAGTGTAAGTTAATAAGTTAAGGTTTGGAATTTATAGACACCATTAATTTTACTTAAATTTTTAATTAACTGTTTCTTTGTTAGAAGTCTTAGTAAAACTTCTCGTAACTTACTGTAAGCTTAAAATATTAACCATTAGTTAAACTAACAACGCTAACGGATCTTCATAAATATAAATTTATGAAATTCAGAAAAATCTAACATTTTAATATAAAAATTGTCGGCTCCCCAGCAACATTGTGGCCATCAATCGTGCGAGTTTTTTTTACAAAAGAAAACTAGCACAGAAATCCAATTTTTTTTAAAGTGCTCGCTCTATTGAGCTCCGGCACGACTATTTCCTAGAAATATCTCGATTTCGTACGGGTATTTTGGATTTATTCTAATCCAATACCACGAACGAATTCCACTGGTATTACTTTGAATTTTTATTAATTTTCTATTCCGAACCAATACCTTTACCTATTCTTTAAATTATTTAATTTTATGTCCAAAAATATACCAAAACTTGAATTTGGTACAGTCAGCTCAGTTATCAAATTGTTTATTTCCATCTAACATTTTTTTTGCAACTACATACAAATCATACTTACTGACTGTACCTTTGAACTTGTTTTGGTATTGGTTTAAATAGTGGTATCAGTTAGGAATAGAAAATAATCAAAAATTCAAAGTGGTATTCGTTCGTGGTATTGGATTGGAATAAATCGTATTTTGAACATATACAGATTGAGCAACACTGCTAAGAGTTTAAATAAAAGGTCTGGATTAGGAACACAATGTGGAAATTCGTTGAAACTTCAGAAGTGGTGAAAATACGGGCACGGCAAATAGTTGTCAGATCCCAGTGAGGTAAACCTAAGTACACAAACTAAGGACAGATTCGATGAAAAGTTACACAATATTACCCTTTTCTTCCTATCTAAGAACTTTACTGTGTCGGTATGTGCTATTCATGATATTTTTACATACATATTATCACGCCTTTTCCCTTGGAGGTAGGCAGAGACTAGCGATTTCCACTTGCTACGATCCTTACAGATCTCTCTTGCTTCCTCTACACTCATCATTCTCTTCAAACATGCTCTCCGGTTATGGGTGCTCCTAATATCTTCCTTTTTAAGGAGGTCCGCAATCTGGTTGGAGTACGTTCTTCGAGGTCGACCTTGACCAACTTTTCCATTCACCTCTGCATTATAAATACCTTCTATAGATATATTTTTCTATCTAAAGTTCTGGACGAAATGTACCCTATTCAACTCGTGTACCATATTTCAGCGAAATCCGTGAGTAGATTTTGCGTAAAATACCTACTTATCAAAATGACGTGTTGGAAAATGCTCGTCTAAGAGCACTAAAACAGGAATTTCGGACTCAAAAGAAAGAAATTCATGGATTTTTTTCACAAAATCCGGTACCCGTGAAAGGCCAAGTTTTTTTGTGATCGGCTTTACTTTCAGTCGAAATTTTTATTTTATCAACTTTTCAGTAGATCAGTACAAAAGACAAATCATGAAATATGTAAAAATACAGAACTTCATACTGATGGCAAACGATGAATAAATAAAAAATATATATTTGGTTTATTAAAGCTTATTTCTTTTCAGAAAACTACCTATTAATTTTAAGGGCGACTGATGTTTTTTTTTATTTGACTAAGGCGTACAGTCAACTACATGACAAGTGCATTGACCCTCTATTGACCCTTATGCGATGGTACTAGCGGCTAATTTATAGCGATTTGTGTATATAGATTAGCAGTAGACTGTACATAATTTAAGACAGCATTAAGGCTTTGCATTGCTTATATGCATGCCAATGTCTGCTAATGCTCAATACTCACGCAAAATTCTCGTTGTAAGAGTTTTCGAGCTATTTGGTGCATGGCAGACATACATACATTTGTCTAATATCGCAAATCCTACTAGGTATAATATATTGTTTGTGGAAAAAAAATATTACTTCAGCTTGTTTTTCATATTTACCAATCGGTTTTCTGCAAATGAATTAATTATTCATAATGATATTACCTTTAAAACATCAAAAAATCTGCTTTAAAAGATAGACCCTTTATTGCTACCTAAAAAAAATGTTAAGATAACTAACTACTTATGTTGGTTTTTTATCTTCATTCAATTCTTTTTTTCATAATGATTTCATAAATCAAAGTAAGAAGTTTTGTGCATATGACATGTCGAAGAGTTTGGAGAATTCACGTAATTAATGATCTTAAAATCAAACTTTGGATATTTTCTTAGATAGTCTGTTAGTCTAGAAAATGTTATTTAAGTAATCCAATTTGTTTACAGTAACTCAAGTCAGCTATAAATTATGATATCATATCACAGAAGAAAATCTCCTTATTCATTAAGTGTTAAAGTTTTTATACCTCATAATACTATCTATTTAAGACATCGTAGAATTAAATTATACATAAATTAGGTATTTTAAAACAAAAAAATAAAAACTACAACAAAATTAAAACTAATAAACCAGTATTAGATACTTCAGAAAAAATGCGAGAAAACAATTACAACTTTAATATTTATCAAGCACATTAGTATTTTTCTCCAAATAATAAATCATCCCTTGCATCTTCTCTTCCCGCTCCAAATCTAACGTCAAGAACCCCAGCTGTCATTGTCGCTCTGTCACGTCACCGAAGTGTTGCAAGCCTATCAATCCATAATAGTACCATCTTAGTGTTGCCAGCGAACATATCCTTAATACTAGATTAACATGAACTAAAATTCTGTGTGTTCTTCTATTCTTTATCTGATTTTTGCCTTACGCTTCCCTTCTTATTTCATTCAAAAATTCCTTTCAAACACTTGGTTGACTGGAAGAAATCCCTTTGTGGGATAAGTCCGCCATTGTGCGCCTTTCTTTTTGTTTCACTATGTTTTGTATTTTTCTTGTGTGTATGTGCAATAAAGAGTTTACAAACAAACAAACAAATTTATAGTAAATATTATTATTATACAAATAATAAAATTTATGTAATTATTTTATTACACAAATTTATTGATATATATATAATATTGCCAAGAAGGATCTAGTGCATGGAATGCGTGACAAAAATTTCATGATCGTGCAGTTGACTGCACCTCCTCAACGGTTGACCGTTGAGGAGTTGGAGTCAACCCTTGTTGGAAGCCACATCCGTCAGATTATTTTCATTATAATAAAACATTGTTTGATTCCGTGTATATTTATTTATTTATTATTAATATTCATTAATTTATTTGTCATCTCTTTTACATTTTTAAATATAAAATATTACAAAAAAATAAAAAAACATTTAAAAATATAAAAAAAGGGGAACCCATCGGTAGCGGAGCAAAGACCCAAGCTACCGGTGGTCAGGGCTCCAGCTCTATTATTATTGTCGTCGAAACTGCAGCCACGTGTAAATTAGTAGGATGTAGTATTGTAAACATGCATACAAGTCAAATAAAAGCTTGCTAAAATTAATTGGTAGAGGTTGCTCTTTTGGAAAAAGAACTAAAAAATACCTATTGCTCAAGTGTGTTCCTACTTCATCAAAATGTATTCATTCGTGTTCTCTGAAGTATCCTCTTCAGTGTTTCCACCTTAAAGCTATTAACAAAAAAATCCTAGGAAAAACTAAGAATAAAATTTAAATTAGTGCTTTCAAAATGTAGAACAGTAATCAAGCTGCAGCTGAGGGCAAAACGAGATGACCCTTGACCTATTTCTGTTGCCAAAAGTTAATTTAGTACCAGTCCAGACTGCACATTGTTATTTTTTGCGTTTCGGACTTCCGGACTTGAAAGTAAAATCAGCCTCCTTATTTTACCTATACCGAGGTGAAAATGCTTATTTTTAGAGGCCAAGTGATACTTTGGATACAGCATAAGTGATAGGGGACCGGACAGTCACAATTTGAAACATCTCACAATAATAGAATCATCCTTAAAAGAATTACATCAATAACCAAAGTATTTCCCAAGATATAGCAAAAAACAATTCACATTTTTAAGCGATATTTGGGCGATACCAAAACGCCCCTAACTAAACGTGCATTTATATGACGTCACGCGTAGAAAATGGACTTTCTCAAAAAGTTTGAACTCTAATAAATTAGCTCTGGAGAATAAACTCGTGCTGAAAAGTCGCAAAATGTGTTTAAGTAAATGTATTCTATCATAAAATTACATATTTTTAACAATTCTCATACCTTGGCCGGTCCCCTATTGTAGTAACGGTTTGGGCCTCTGAGCTAAAACATAACATATTACTCAACACTTCTGTTCTCATAGGGTTGAGAGAGACTAGGGATTTCCACTTGCTGCTATCTTTACAGATATATCTGGGTTCCTCTATACTACTTACTTTATATGTTCTTGCAGGTCATCGATATTCGGAATATTTCCCTTTTTGAACAAGTTAAAATCGTGAAAAAATCTGTAAACTATCTATTCACTGTTATGTTATACGCATACACATAGAAAATAAAATCTTTTAATAATAATTCTTTAATAGACTTATAACCTTAATTGTCAAATGAAGCCCAAAAACGTTCATAATAGTGTGCTCCAAATTCAGATTTTTTTACAGACTGTTCACAAATTCTATGGAACCAAAACACACCAAAAATGTCAAACATGACAAAAATTAGCCTCACAGAAAATATTACCTCTTCACCAACATAGGCAAAAACCATATCTGACATCCCGCATCCTTAGCTGTCTGTGTCTCTAAATAATTATTTTTTTTTACTTTTAGCTCTATGGTTATACGACTTTTATTGCTAGATGACGATCATTATTGTCATGTCTGACAGATGCCCTTGAAAACTATCTGGAAATAGTGTTAACTATACTCGGGACAGAAGAAGTATAAACTAGTATCTGCCAATCAAAGCCGGTGATGATGATTAACGATCGTATCATAGAAAGTAACACAATGAAACTTTGGGGTAGGCTCAATTTGTGTGATATGTCCTTATCCAGATTATCTATAGTTTTTTTATATCCCATCTACATCGATCAGCTATCTATATCAAAAATAACCGAGATTCAATTGAATCGGCCGGCGGCGGCGGCGCGGACAGGGCCGTTCCATGTATAACTTGATTAAACCCCAGTTACACGTACCGAGTAAACCGGCGAGACAGTAAGTCGCCGAGTGAAATCCTAGTACTCGGTGCGTCTAGAGATGGGCATTTACCCGATAAATTTCCGAGACTCGGAAATTTATCCATTTATACCCATTTTTTCCCAGGAATTTTTAATTTACACCGGGTAAAAATTAAAATCAATTAAAATGTTTGTAATTGCGATATTTTATAATATATCGTTAAGATTTATTAAGAAATAAAGTGTTTAAGGTAGTTACTATTCAGTTTTTTAAATTAAGTACTGCGTAAAAATACTTATAAAGTGTACAATTTACGTTTTGGTTACAAAGAGACCTAACAAGATATATCTTAATTCTGACTCAGTCGCAGCCAACTGGTTTTAGGCAATGAATGTTATGCCGGGGCGACGAACAAGTTTGCCAAATGCCGGAATTCTATTGAACGGCTAGGCGATCATCAAATCGTATGACCCTCCGTACTAGGCCAGATTATTACAAATGTCTGTAATATCAGTAATAATGAAAAACTGAATTTGAAATTAAATTGCAGCAAACTTAATTACTAACTCTCTCAAAAACACGATTGCATAAAACTTTCTCGATAGAAAAATATTGCGAAGTTCAAATCCTAATCCTAACTAATATTATAAATGCGAAAGTGAGTTTGTTTGTTACCTTTTCACGTTTTATATACTCAGCCAATCTTCCTGTTTCACATAAACATAGTTGGAAGTACTGAGAAGGACATGGGATACTTTTCATCCCGGAAAAAGCACTGTTCCCGTGGGAAATTCACGCGGGCGAACCCGCGGGCAAATGTTAGTCTACTTTTTTTTAAATTCTACTTGAAACATCCATATACTGAATATGCATCATTATTTTTAAAAATATTATTTGAATACATATGATTGTAAATCTGTTGTTTTCGTTTTTTTAATATTTGAACCGAAAACAACTAGTTATTTATCTTCCTTATAATCAAAACATATCTAATATTTATACTTTAATTATTATTTTAACAGTTTAAAGTAAATAAGGATAATTTACTTTCATTATAATTTCTTCCCGGTATAAATAAAAAATATCGGGTATAAATGGGTATAAATTAATTTTTACCAATTCTACCCATTCTTTCCCATTTTTACCTTCCGGAAATTTATCCAAGCGCCCATCTCTAGTCTGAACACTACGCCTAGTGCTCCGCCGAGCGTTTCGCCGAGCAAATGTTCGAGACAGTAGCTCGGACCCTGTTCTACTTACTAGGCCGAGTGAACGGCGAGTGACCTCCTCCCGCTTCCCCGCACTGTCTCGCGCGCTCACTCGGCGCGTGTAAACGGACTGTCTCGCCACTCGCCACTCGGTCATGCTCGCCATAACGTCACTGCCGCGCACTTTTTCACGTCCGCACTGTAGCCTCGCTCGATAAAACTGCACTGTCTCTCCTAAACGCTTATCTCACGCCCCGGGTCACTGTCTCGGCCGAGTAGCGTTCACTCGGCGATTTACTGTCTCGCCTGTTTACTCGGTACGTGTAACTGAGCCTTTGAGATCCCACGGTTTTAGTTTGGATTTGTGCCCGGGGCAACTTTAACCCTTTTAAACATCCCAACTAATATACGAGTTCTGGTTACTCAAATAAGTATTTTTTTATCCTAACTAATCCTACTAATATTATAAATGCGAAAGTGAGTTTGTTTGATTGTTTTTTTTTTTTATTTGCTTGTTCGTTACCTCTTCACGCTTTATCTTCTGAAACAATCTTCCTGAAATTTTGCATACAGATAGTTATAAATACTAAGAAGGACATAGGGTATCTTTCATCCCGGGAAAAAACCCTTTTCCCGTGGGAAATTCACGCGGGCGAAACCGCGGATTAAAGCTAGTACTTTATAAAATTTATTAAAACTTTTTATGCAACCCAAAAACCACGAAGGTTTGTCCGGACAACGAGTTGAAGTTTGAATTTTTAACTTTGAGTACAAAAGTAAATAAAAAGTTGAATCGTATTAATGTTTAAATTAACAATAGTAGAATCCGAGCTTTCTGAGGGCAATACCGAAAAATTCATTTATTCCGAAATTGATCAACATCAATTCTTGTTTGTTTTTGCTGGCCGATTATTTTATTTTCTGTCTGTTTGTTTTCTCCTATTTGTGCTTTTTTTAGTCAAATGTTTGTCGAACCCACATTGAGGTAAATGAATACGAATTTGAGATTGTCCTTTGTTATTGTTTCGTCGAAATGCAAATTTTTGGACAAGCTTTTACGTTGAAATAGGATTCAGAATTACATTTATTGGTTAAATTACAGGTACGGGCGCTAAATAATAACTGGTAGTTTCAGTTTTGTAAAGCGTTATTTATTTGGTTGGTGAGTTTAACGCTATTGAAGTTTCAGACATAGTTACATAGTTTTTTATTGTTTCTATTATGAATAGCTTGTTTGCGTTGAGACTTTTTTACGGCAGTGGTCGTTCCTAAATGGATGGTGGATGGTTCAGTTTGTAGCTTTACGATTATATAAATTAAATAGATACAATCTCTCTTTTTTTTGTCGTATTCCTCATTCCTCATGACTGAGGGTCGTGCTCATTATATGGAATGAAACACACACAACGTCTATCTTGGCAATTTTAATGGAGTGGTTTGCCATTGCCTTCTCCACTTCATACACTAGCTGACAAACATCAACCAGAGTGCAGGATTCCTCATGATCTTTTCCTTCACCGAAAAAAAAATACAATATCCTAGCTATTATTATAAAGGCGAAAGTGAGTTTGTTTGTTTGTTACCTCTTCACGCTTCATCTATTGAACCAATCTTCCTAAATTTTCGCATACACATAGTTAGAAGTACTATGAAGGATATAGGGTACTTTTCATCCCGGAAAAAAGCTCTGTTCCCGTGGGAAATTCACGCGGGCGGAAGCCGCGGGCAAAAGCTAGTATTATATAAATTAGCTTTTAACTTGAAAAAGTTCCTGTGAGGGCAAAGTTTCAATAAAGCATTTTTACTTTGACTTTTGCCAGTGTCCTTAAACATGCAATCTACTTACCAACGTAAATAACGCTTTAAGAAACTGAAGCCTGGCAAAAAATACTATTTAGTAACAGAAACAATTTAAAACTATGTAAATAACTCTTGGATGCTTTTGAACGGAACTTTATTCTATAGAATAAAGTTCCGTTCTCTTGGATGCTTTTGAACGGAACTTTATTCTATAGAATAAAGTTCCGTTCAAAAGAACTTTATTCTATAGAATAAAGTTCCGTTCAAAAGCATCCAAGAGTTATTATCTTAGTTATATATCTTTACTATAGTAAAGATATCTTATTTCCTTTTCAATATCCTTAACAATATGTCTATAAATTTTATGATGATCTGTTGAGTGGTACCTTGCGGCGAATACTCAATTATTATAATAGTACTAACTAGCTGTTGCCCGCGGCTTCGCCCGCGTGAGTTTAGCTTAGATGAAAAATCTTTTTGTGTTCCAAACTGTTTCAGATGTTTCGGATCTTCGATTTTTATACGTCTACTGAAAATGCACAGAAAATGAAAATAATCAAGTTTTCCTAAGGCGCCATTTCCTTACATGTTATAGTGTAGCTGGTCTCTTGGAGTTATTCATCAGATGTTATGGATCTTTAATTTTTATACGTCAGCAGAAAATGCTCATCAAATTGAACGATTTTTGCTAAGGCGCCATTTTCATATATGTTATAGTGTAGCTGATCTCTTGGAGCTTTTCATCAGATGTTCCAGATCTTCAATTTTTATACGTCAGCAGAAAATTATTATACTCATGTTCCGAATGGATATGTGCGACGGAGAAGGCGCCCGCAGCTGCTTGTGGTGCCGGCTACTAGAACCAAATTGCTAGCGAAAATGCTCATGACACGAGTCATTGCATTTTTAAATAAAGTCCACGAGCAAATAGATATTTTTTCATGTCCTTTGAGTGAATTTACAAAAGTAGCTTTATATGTTATAAGTTATTCGGATTAAGTGCATGGTAACAATTGTAATTTCTACACTATCGCATTGGGTGTACCTGTAATGATATGTGTATGTAAGAATTAAATAAATAAAATAAAATAAATAAATAAATAAAAATGCTCATCAGGTTGAACGACTTTTGTTAAGGCACTATTTCCATATTTCTTATAGTTTAACTGTTCTGTTTTGGTTCTTCATCAGGTGTTCCAGTTTTCAAAATCAGTTATAGCCTAAATGTTGCCTAGGCTTAATCGCTACACAATAAAAAAAGTTTCATTCAAATCGGTTCAGTCCTTTCGGAGATTAGCGTGATCACACATACAGACAGACAGACAAAATATTCAAAAAAATATTTTTTGCTTTCTATTATTATTTTTAAGTGTCCCTCTATCCATTTCAGTCAAAAATACTAAATGTACAGACAAAATATTTTTACTGTCTTGTTATATGTATAGATTAGGATTATTACATATTAGCTTGGACTGCGGCTTCGACCGCGTGAATTTCCTACGGGTACAGTGCCTTTTCTCGGGATAAAAGGTACCCTTTGTCCTTTTCTGTACTTCTAACTAGTGTATGCGAAATTTCAGAATAATTGATTCAGTAGATAAAGAGTGAAGAGGTAACAAACAAACGAACAAACAAGCTCACTTTTATTAGTTAGTATTCGTTAGTTTTATTTAGGATATATGAATATTTCCCGATCGCCGAACTGGCAATGCCTGGAAATGCTTCTGGTCCATGAAAGATCTGTTGAAGGGTACCCTTCCACTACTCCTCGACATGTGCATACTGCCTATTCTAACCTCCGCACAGTGTGATATTTTTGAAATCTAGCTGGACAAAATTATAATACCCATTAAATATGAAATGGCGTGCTCTAGGATGGAATATAAAGACACTGTGCCAAGATTTTAAACGTCTATTATGTACAACTAGCTTTTTCCCGCGACTTCGTCCACGCGCAATTTACTGAAGTTAATATCTCAAGTTCTAAGCGACGACGAATCAAAATGAAACCAACGCCAGATTTTAAGTTAGGCCTTCTATAATACTACAGTGAAAACTACATCAAATTTAGTCCAGTAGTTTTTGCGAATAAACATAAAAACTGACAAACAGACAAAAATTGAAAAAGATTTTGGTTTCTATTGGCCCTATAAAAATCCCTTATAGTATTTCTACGTAAATATTTCCTATGTACAGACACAGACCAGTTACTGTATTATTATATGTACCTATTGTTAGGAAAGGCAACATAAAAATTATGATGATGACTGATTATTGAGATATTTTGTAATTGAAAAAGAATTGAATAGTAATACAACAAAATAAAATAACTTGTTTAAAATTACACTTCACTCAGTTACAATTACATATTTATTAATTTTATTTGCTTAGTCTCGTATCACATTATATTGATGTGTCAACAGATTGGCACCGATCATTAGTGAGAAAACTTGATCTTCCGCCTTTTTAGGACATGCCAAACTTTTCCGCGCTTTTTAAACACAGGTACCTCTTTTAGGTGAAGCGAGAGAAAGCTCTTTCACGATTGCTGCCGAATCTCTGCCCCTCACTGCTAAGCTTTATTTCAGTCACCATTGATAACTCCTCCTTGATGAAACCAGTAGATGTCGAATTCGTCGTATTTTGTTCTTAAGACTGGAGCATCTAAAGTCTTTTTGGTCTTCCGGGCCCCCTCCTCATTTCATGTAGTAAATCAACTTCGATAGCTGTTGTGACAAAATCAGGAAATAATATTTTATCTTCCAATCACGTAGAGTTTGCTTTTAAAAACAATGTTAGTGTCTCCTCGATTTTTGCTCGATTTTGTGACAGATGCTCCTGATTTTAACTATCAATTTTTTCGTGGTATCTTCCGTAAAAGACGGAACACCAAATGATTGCAAAATATAGCGTATTAAAGCATCTAGTCTTGTTTCTTTTGAATTAGCTCACCAAATGTCGAATAACTCTCGACGTGAAATCGACGTAGTGATACTGAAAAAATAAAACTTGTATGAGTGTCGCATGAATGCGCCAGTAAATACACTTTGATCGTAAAGCCAGCATGTTAGTCTTCCAAAATAATGTAATACGAGATTGGTATACGTCGATATAATATACTAAAACTAAAGTACAAACACATTTTTCTTTATTTTTTTTACTGTATAATTACCTCTTGTCTAATGATACTCACAACAATGTTTAAGAAAATAATATTAAAGAAAAGTATTTATACTCACCTTGATGACTCAAAAATCACAATTACAACTCACAATCACTGCTAACTTACGTACACAACTCAAAGGAATGGTGCGGTCGCTTAAAACAATTAATCGTCATAATGCGAGTACCCATATGTTCAGACTTATTTCTTATTATTGAGCGCCTCTACCTAAAAATGAATATTAGTGTCTTGTGATAGGATATGTCTACTTTATATGTAAACAGCTATTTGACTTCTAGGTGACAAGTGAAAAATATAATTTTGTCCGGCTAGATTGCGAATATTTCGCTTTGTGCAACGGCTCGCAGACATGGTTCATGGCCAAAGAGCTATGTAGCGCAGCATATTGGGCTTACGTCAAATAGACAAAGTAAGGAACACCAAACTGCGCTCCTTTTAACTGTAAAGTGGCGGATGTAGGTGCAAAGACTACTGCCAGATTGAAGTGGGACTGGGCGGGACACGTTGGTCGTATGCGGCCAGAAAGGTGGGCGAGACTATTCATATTCATATTCATTTATTCGCTGTAAAAGTGGTGAAATACAATGGTGGTACAGTTTACATATAAGTCTCCTCACTCTTAACCTAGCTAGGCATGCAAATATTAAAATCAGTTCATCAACTACAATAATCATTTACATAATTAAGTCATAATTAAGACCAAGTAAGTAGTTCACAATTCAAATGTCAATCAAAATAATACATATACAATACCTACTTATTTTATCTAATTTGTCAAATATTCTTCCACCGAGTAATAACATAATTAAACTTTATGGCCAATTTGTTCCAATGAACATTTCTTCTTTAAGACTAGCCTGGTGTTTGGAAACATACAGCATTGTTTTATGGGCAGTTTCAGCTCGAATTTCACTTACATTCTTTCCTTTTTAGGGTTCCGTGGTACACAAAAATCTGTAATAACCTTACTTCAAAATGATGATGCGTCAATTTTGGTCTCATGTAAATTGGAATTAGAATTTAATAATTATTTTGGATTTTACTTAATTCTTAGGACCACGGCTACAGAAATCAATCAAATCTTAACATTCAATAAATTTATTTATTAGTACGAGTACATTACTTGCAAATGGTACTTGCTTGACATATTATTTAGAGTAAATTATCTCACACAAGAAAAGAATATGGGCTACAATTGTTTTAATTATCTCACACACCTTTGTTTCAAAAAAGTTGTTTACTCTGTTTATGGGCACATAAAAAAAGGTAATTTAATAAAAACTCGGCGCTAAAATGTTTCATTAAAACTGATTTCATCATGTTGGATGAAAAAGCTTGTATTAAACTTTTGTGGTTATATTAATACGAGTGAAAAGTTGGTTTTCGTTTAAAATTAAATTATTAATACGTACATTGGAGAGCGGTTTTTAAAAGGTGACTTTTAAAGTTTTGAATTAGATTTCTAGTATTCCTTTCAATACTCATCAATCAATCAATATAATACTTATAAAATTCTTCCGTTACTGACGAGTGACTGAACGAACAGCCAATACTACTGGGAGTAGGAAGTGTTGGGGAGCACTAAGAGAGGATTTTCCAAAATTCACGAACTCATGCTAGTAGGTATAAGCATAAAAGAGAATGTTGACTGATATATCAACACATAACCGAAACCCCTGAGCGTAGTAACTTCACTTCGATGACAGACTCCAGAAAATGTTTATCAGAAAACAGCTGACGTGTAAACTGGAACGGAAGCTGAGATTGATGATATGAGCTCTTCAGCATTTTATGTTTTTATTTTTTTGTGAAGTGTACGTATTAAGTCCGACTACGTGGTGATGCTTACCAGATTTATTATTTTTTTTATTTTATTTATTTATCTGAACGGAAAACTTACAGCTTATAATTTCAACAAAATATTAACAATAAATAAGGACAAAAGCAAGTTTTATAGTTTTTAAGTTTTTAAGTTTTTTTTTTCATATACATATAGTTACTTAACCTGCGCCCCGGATCTCTGCTTCCGTGTTTGTAGTTTTTGCTCTCTCTCTCTCTACACTATACACACCGTACTCTATTATAGGGTTTGTGTAGTGTAGAGTATATTTATGTAAAATAAGCGAGAGAGATCTGTAACGATTGTAGCTAGTAGAAATCAGTAGTCTCTGCCTACCCCCAAAGATAACATAATCATTTATTCTCAAAAAAAACGCTAGTCCCCGCCTACCCTTACGGGAAAAAGGCATGATAATACTATGTATGTAATGTAAAATATGTAACGTTTTTAGCCGGATAAAATAATATAAGATAATTTTCATCAAAATCACTTTTATTTTCCCAACCGATCCGTAGTCACACAAATTTCTCTCGGTACCTGACGAAAAACAAATTTGTAGGTACAAGGTTCTGGAAACAGTATACAGGGTGTTTGCGAAGGCAGGGCGAAGCTAGTATAGACCATTTAAGATAAAAAAAAATTAAGCAATGTGTTACCGATTTTTTTAGGAGGTTTTTTAATTTTTTTACGAAAAACCCCAAATTTTACACTTAATTGCTAGCAGTAGCAAAATTAATGCAAAACATTTTTTTTATTTATATTTTATTAGAGCAATGTATGAACATCCTAAAACAATATGTTTTATGCATCTGTGTCATCAGAATTTATTTTTAAATTATTTTAAAGTTACCAAAAAAAAATTAAATTAAGAAATCCATTCTTACAGAGATTATAAAAAAATGGAAGGAGCTTTTTTTTCAAATACATCCTTGGCTATTGGGCTGTCTTAGGGGGTGTAATTTACGTGAATACCTTGCAAATTTATGAATTTAGGACCCAAAAACCAAAGTAAGGGAGAAAAAATATTTTTTTTTATGCTGTAAAATTAAACTACATTTTTTTGTTAAAATTTACTTTTCATATAGGGAACAAGAGTAAAATTTAAGAATTACTCTATACGTGCAATAGAAAGCAATGATGTCTATACATTATACAAAGTGCTACTTAAAAGTAATTTTTTAGGTAGACTTTTGAGGCACTTCTACGTACAATGGCAACATTTTCAAATCAAGAATCCACAGACCTTTTACTACGATTTTGACATTTCCAGGCTTTGAATTTTCACAGCTGTCATATCCCGACTTTGCCAATCCACGACTATGCATTTTCACGACTTTGTGATAACTTGATAGCAAACTCACGAAGGAATGTCAAAGTCGGTAAATTAAAATTAAAATAAAATAAAAAAAAATATTTTAAAATTTATTTTCTCCCTTACTTTGCTTTTTGGGTCCTAAATTCAAAACTTTGCAAGGTATTTCAAAAATCAAGGATGTTTTAAAAAAAAAAATCTTCTTCCGTTATTTTTTTATAATCTCTGTAAGAATGGATTCCCTAATTTAATTTTTTTTTTTGGTAATTTTAAAAATAAATTCTGATGACACAGATGCACAAAACATGTTATTTTTGGATGTTCATACATTGCTCTAATAAAATAGAAATATAAAGAATTGTGTTTGGCATTAATTTCGCCACTGCTACCAATTAAGTGTAAAATTTTGGGTTTTTCGTAAAAAAATTAAAAAAAAACTCCTAAAATAAAAATCGTTAACAGTTTGCTTGAGAAAATTTTCTCTTAAATAACTCTAAATGGTCTATACTAGCTTCGCTTTAAGGCTTTGTATCCTTTCCTCCTTTGTTATTTTTTCACAACAACCTGTGGTAAATCCGACGCAAGTACAATGTTTACTCCAATTATTATTTAAATCCATTCAAAAATAACGCTACAGCAAACTTTTTGCACTCATTTTCCTCCCTATCAAAAAAGCTCTCGACAAAAAGATCTAATAAATCAGTCATGTGAAAAGTTTCGTAAGGATCAGTTCAGAAATGCTACCTTTAGCTTAGAATAAACCCACAACCCACAAGCGAAATCGGCCAGTCTTAATGGAGTCTGTCGTAAGGTCACTCATATTAAAACAACAAACGTCAATTCCCCTCCGCCACCGTATATCATTTTCTAAAATCAAGCAAAATATGACATTCGCTAAACATGATAAACGCAAGAGACCATATTCTGAATACAGTTAGGCGAACATTATATCGACTAACACACCACAGTCATCTCATAACCTCTAATCACACAAATCCGTCGAAATCCGAACATGCACTCGGACCAAAATCGGCCTATCGGCTTAACAAAAACGCAAAATGGACGGGTAATGCCCAATAATGTAATTCTAGATAGTACTGCTACTGCCAAATACGAAGTCGTAATAGTGCAGCCGTTTCCAATAGCAATGATATTACCAATGGTATTGGTTGTATGTACAGTCAGATGCGTCAGATGAAGCGGTGGTGGCCGAGTGGTAGCGCGCCCGCCTGTGGATGCAAAATCCCAGGTTCGAATCCTGCCCGGGCTACATGAGGTTGTATACCAATCTGACTCATGTTAGTTTTCATCGACCACCACTTGCTTCCGGTGAAGGAAAACATCGTGAGGAAACCTGCACTCTGGTTGATGATTATCAGCTAGTGTGTGAATGGAGAAGGCAATGGCAAACCACTCCATTTAAATTGCCAAGAGAGTCGTTGTGTGTGTTCCATTTCATATAATGACCACGACTCTCAGTCATGAGGAAATACGACTAAAAAGACAGTCAGATGCAGAGAAACCTGACCTCAATGAGATAGGAGCAGATACTATAGATAGGCTTACGTAAACCCATCTATAGATGGGCTTACGCCCGGGAATAAACGGGCAGGAACCGTTTCTTCCCGGCGTAAACCCATCTCTGGATAGGAGTCGTTGAGATAGGGGGTCAGGTTTCTATGTACCTGACTGTACCTAGATATTATATAATACTTACAGTTGTAAGTATTAATTATACCTTATCGGTGTAAGTACTTCCTACTATCTCTATTAGATACAAACGCGCGTAGTTCTAAACAGTACTGGTACTGCAAAATACGAAGTCGTAGTAATGCAGTCGTTACCAATAGCAATGATATTACCAATAGTATTGGTTGTATGTACAGTCAGATGCAGAGAAACCTGACCTCAATGAGATAGGAGCAGATATGGATTTATGCCCAGGAATAAACGGGAAGAAAAGGTTTTTTCCCGACGTAAACCCATCTATAGATGGGCTTACGTAAACCCATCTTCATATGGGTTAACGTAAACTCATCTATAGATGGGCTTACGCCCGGGAATAAACGGGCAGGAACCATTTCTTCCCGGCGTAAACCCATCTCTGATAGGAGTCGTTGAGATAGGGGGTCAGGTTTCTCTGTACCTGACTGTACCTAGGTATTAAATAATACTTACAGTTGTAAGTATGAATTATACCTTATCGGTGTAAGATCCTACTTCCTATACGTACTATCTATATAGATACAAACGCGAAATTTTGGACGTTTGTGGATTTGTGAGTATGGATGTTTGTAAGTCAATCATGCAAAATCTACTGGACGGATTTCGACAGAATTTGGTACACGGGTAGGAAAATATCGGGAATAGAACATGGAGTATTTTAAAGGTTCCGTACCTCAAAAGGCAAAAACGGAACCCTTATAAGATCACTTTGTTGTCCGTCTGTCTGTCAAACTTTTTTTCTCAGGAACGCTTAAAGGTTTTAGGTTGAAATTAATATCGGATACTCGGATTCACGGTCTCTTTCAGCAAAAACATAACCAAAATTATGCGTCAACGCGATCAAGAGATATTACCGTAAATGTTGCGAATTTTCACATATTTTGCGATTTCTGGCAGCAATCAAAACCTATGGGGTACTTCCCATTGACCTAAAATTATGAAATTTGGCAAAAGGCAAGGTCTAACAGCACTTATACAGGATTAAATCTGAAAATTGTAAATATGTTGTTGGAAGTCTAAAAAAAAGTGTTACAAACTTATTTTTGCGCTGAATTCAGTATGAATCTTAGCGATCGAACTGCAAAGTTAAGTTTGTTTTTGACTAGTTGGTAGATCTCTCGTTAAAAATGTACTAAGTATTACATTTTTTTCACAATAGTATAATTTAATTTTTAGTTTCTTACTTAGAATACCACTCTACGATTATAAATTTAATGAATAGATCACAGGAACAGTTTCAAACTTCTAATAAACCTCTCGTTGTCATTACATTTCATTTAACCTTTTACCGTGAAATTGATTGGGAATTGTAAACAAACATTAACATTGTGATTCAAATATAGACTGGAATAATGCATGACGCAAAATGCACGCTTCGCTACTCGTAACATACATTTTGCGTCATACAAGGTTGCCTTACTATATAAAATTATTCCGTTTCTGACTGAGTGTCTGACAGACGTAGAAAGCTGAAATTTTTCATGTATGGAGTGTAAGGGAACACTTTTCCCAAAATTCCCATGGGAACAATGTCCCAAACCCATGCCAGTGTACCATATTTCGGGTATGCATACCATATACTGCTAAAGAATGAAAAAAAAAACATACAGCCGACTTGAGAACCCTCTTTTTGGTTTTTGAAGTCGTTTGAAAATATACAGATAGCATCGTCTTTATCCTTTACGGGATAGACAAAGCCAAGAATTGTGACTTACGAAGGCCACGCTTGGCTGGATAAAAAAGCTAGTTATAATATAGTTTTTAAAAATACTACATTTCTTGGAACTTCAGGCACATCTATTTTGCAATTCCTGGATTATGCTATCGCGATCACAAATCTATACATATAATAAAACAGTAAAAATATTTTGTCTGTACATTTAATATTTTTGACTGAAATGGATAGAGGGAGACCTAAAAAGAACAATAGACAGCAAAAAATTTTTTTTGGAATTTCTTGTCTGTCTGTCTGTCTGTCTGTATGTATGTACGCGTTTCACGCAAAAACTACTGGACGGATTTGAATGAAACTTTTTTTGTTGTATAGCTATTAAGCCTAGACAATATTTAGGCTATAATTGATTTTGAAAACTGGAGCACTTGGTGAAGAACCAAAACAGAACAGTTAAACTATAAGATATATGGAAATGGTGCCTTAACAAAAGTCGTTCAACCTGATGAGCATTTTCTGCTGACGTATAAAAATTGAAGATCTGGAAACTTCGGATGAATAACTCGAAGAGACCAGCTACACGAAAAGATATAGGTACCTATAGGAATGGCGCCTTAGGAAAAGTCGTTCAACCTGATGAGCATTTTCTGCTGACGTATAAAAATTGAAGATGTGGAACATCTGATGAAATCTCCAAGAGAGTTTTTCATCTAAGCGAAACTCATGCGGGCGAAGCCGCGGGCAACAGCTAGTATGTAATAAATAAATAAAAATCACTATAGCTTATTCCAGGAATACCAAAATGAATTAATTAGTGATTTGAAGTCAAAATAGATCGCCGTCTACTAAAATATTTCCTTGAAATATAAACGGAATCCAGCAAGCTTTATAACGCGAGCTAGCCCTGTTAAAGAATGATGAAAATCTGAATTTCATTCGTAATTGTATTTTCATTAACGAAACCGAATTTTAACCGAATATTTAGGATGAAGTTTAAGATCCAAAAATACCTTTAGATATTTCCCTTTGATAGTTTTCTGTAGATAGAAGCTGTGGTGGCCGAGTGGTAGAGCGCCCGCCTGTGGATGCAAAATCCCAGGTTCGAATCCTAGCCGGGCTATATGACCAATCTGACTCATGTAAGTTTTCATCGACCACCACTTGCTTCCGGTGAAGGAAAACATCGTGAGGAAACCTGCGCTCTGGTTGATGATTATCAGCTAGTGTGTGAAACGGAGAAGGCAATGGCAAACCACTCCATTAAAATTGCCAAGAGAGTCGTTGTGTGTGTTTCATTCCATATAATGACCACGACCCTCAGTCATGAGGAAATACGACTAAAGAGTTTTCTGTAGATTTCGTTCTTCACACGACACGAAATCTACAGAAATCGCGACTAAGAAAAAATGTTTGACAGACAGACAGACGGATAACAAAGTGAATAGGATCACTTTGTTGTCCGTCTGTTTGTCTGTCTGTCCGGTTCCGTTTTTTCAGGTACGGAACCCATAAAATATTTTACGAAAAGATTTTTCTTCGAAATGCTCAAATTAAATGGAAAGTAGATTCTTGTACGGTGGGATGGTTGTTACACTTACACGCAATAACTACTTTTTTTTATAGAATAGTTTTTACTAGACAAGTTTCGAAATTCGTCCAGTAGATTTTGCGCGATTGTGTCAAACCATACATAATATCTCGATGTGTCAAACATTCAAATTCATAATGACATCCAAAATTTCGCATTTACAATTACCATTAATCCTAACTAATATTATAAATGCGAAAGTGAGTTTGTTTGTTTATTTGTTTGTTTGTTACCTCTTCACGCTTCATCTACTGAACCATCCTGAATTTTGAAATTTTGCATACACTTAGTTAAAATTACGGAGAAGGACATAGGGTACCTTTCATCCCAGGAAAAAGCACTGTTCCCGTGGGAAATTGACGCGAGCGAAGCCGCGGGCAAAAGCTAGTTAATTATAATTACCATTAACAATATTTATTACCATTAATTTAGAATAACCATTAACATTATTATAGGATTACCGGTAATAATAATTAGACAATAAATTCTATAGTATATTTCTCACCACGACCTAACAAAGGATCATTTACAGTATAATTATCATCAAGTATTTGGGTAACAGCGGGATAAATTGGGGAAAAGGTAATTTAATTTTGCGGAGTGAAATTAAGTAAAACCTTAATATGTAAATTGAGACGTAATTAAGTGGCATTCAGTACATAAGCGAATGATTCAAAATAAATAATGCACAGATGTTGCTTCGCGTGATGCTAAAAGTGTTGTCCACTTCATGAACGAAAAATGACACTTTCAGGGTGTCTAAATACAACCTATTTCAGTCAGTCCCACTCAGCCTGTTTTCAGTCGAATGTTAGAAGCTATGAATTCCTTGAGTCCACACTCTTAGGCCGGTATTTATAAACCAAGCTCAAGACAGCTGTCAAGTGCGAACTCAGCCGATTCGCACTCAAGTTATTGTTGAATAGCCCTTGTTGGTCGCGAGGGAGTGTATAGGAGATTATATAAAAGTCAGGATAAAAGTCACAATTTATTTAGTTGTGCGAATGTTCGATATTACAACATGATAAGTATTAAAATTGAGGACACTTATTATATGACCTATATGGTCCATCCGCGGTGCAAGGGCTACTGTCTGCAGTAGCCTGCGGGCGCGATTTTGCACCGTTGCAAAAATGTAACGGTGACGTTACATCATCCCCCTTTTTCGGAAATGGTGCAGACTTCCGCCGCAGGCCGCACCGGAACTAGTTTCCCTGGACCTTCCATGAGCATGGCTGAACGCACTTACGTGCCTTGTCCTTGAAATTATGGTGGTAGTAACACAGACCATCGTTACCAGGATATGCAGACTGCCGCTGGTTAGAAGAGTCACGTTGGCGTGAGCGTGAATTAGAACGCTGATGATAGGGTGGGCGATTTGACCTACGATGCCATGGCCTGGAAGAGCGCTGGAACTTCTCGAACTGAGCTGTGAGCTTGGCTATTTGATCACCAAGACTCTGTGAAACGTCGGCTTTAGAGGTACTGGAACCTGCTGACACCTCGGCTATGTCGATGGGTCGCATGGTCTCCATTATCTTGTCCGCTACGACGGCTTGGCTATCCAAGTTTTTAGTGTCCGTGACGGTTAAGACGCTTCTCACAGAAGTCGGTAGGTGCCTCATCCACAAAATGCATAGGGTTTCATCATTAATTTTACCGCGAGCTAGGTCTCGCATGCGCCGTAACAGTTGGGAAGGCTTTTGTTCGCCTAATTCCATCTGACTGAGCAACTTTTCAAATTGTTCTCGCTCTCCTCATACACTGAGATGAGGCGAGTTTTGAGGGCATTAAATTTATTAGTTGCCGGAGGATCCCGTACAAGATCACTTACTTGTTGAATGATGTCCTTACCCAGCTTACCGACGACCAGGTTGAATTTTGTTTCGTCACTTATCTTCTGTGGGGCCAAAATGGCCTCTGTTTGTACGAACCAGAGGCGAGGCTGGTCCGTCCAAAACTCTGCTATACGGCTGGCGACTGTAACTGCAGCCAGCTCGAACCGGGCGTCCTGTGACGTGGACGCGGGTTGTGGTTGTGGGGTCCCGGCCTGGGACGTGGTCGCGTGTACGGGCGCGGGCACATTTTGACACTGCTGTTGTTGCGGATTTATTATCACCAAAACTTTGTGCCAAAACTATACAACTCCCGTTAAAAATTTAGAAACAGCGTGTCCTCGGGGTCACCACTGTTGAATAGCCCTTGTTGGTCGCGAGGGAGTGTATAGGAGATTATGTAAAAGTCAGGATAAAAGTCACAATTTATTTAGTTGTGCGAATGTTCGATATTACAACATGATAAGTATTAAAATTGAGGACACTTATTATATGACCTATATGGTCCGTCCGCGGTGCAAGGGCTACTGTCTGCAGTAGCCTGCGGGCGCGATTTTGCACCGTTGCAAAAATGTAACGGTGACGTTACATCATCCCCCTTTTTCGGAAATGGTGCAGACTTCCGCCGCAGGCCGCACCGGAACTGGTTTTCCTGGACCTTCCATGAGCATGGCTGAACGCACTTACGTGCCTTGTCCTTGAAGTTATGGTGGTAGTAACACAGACCATCGTTACCAGGATATGCAGACTGCCGCTGGTTGGAAAAAGTCACGTTGGCGTGAGCGTGAATTAGAACGCTGATGATAGGGTGGGCGATTTGACCTACGATGCCATGGCCTGGAAGAGCGCTGGAACTTCTCGAACTGAGCTGTGAGCTTGGCTATTTGATCACCAAGACTCTGTGAAACGTCGGCTTTAGAGGTACTGGAACCTGCTGACACCTCGGCTATGTCGATGGGTCGCATGGTCTCCATTATCTTGTCCGCTACGACGGCTTGGCTATCCAAGTTTTTAGTGTCCGTGACGGTTAAGACGCTTCTCACAGAAGTCGGTAGGTGCCTCATCCACAAAATGCATAGGGTTTCATCATTAATTTTACCGCGAGCTAGGTCTCGCATGCGCCGTAACAGTAGGGAAGGCTTTTGTTCGCCTAATTCCATCTGACTGAGCAACTTTTCAAATTGTTCTCGCTCTCCTCATACACTGAGATGAGGCGAGTTTTGAGGGCATTAAATTTATTAGTTGCCGGAGGATCCCGTACAAGATCACTTACTTGTTGAATGATGTCCTTACCCAGCTTACCGACGACCAGGCTGAATTTTGTTTCGTCACTTATCTTCTGTGGGGCCAAAATGGCCTCTGTTTGTACGAACCAGAGGCGAGGCTGGTCCGTCCAAAACTCTGCTATACGGCTGGCGACTGTAACTGCAGCCAGCTCGAACCGGGCGTCCTGTGACGTGGACGCGGGTTGTGGTTGTGGGGTCCCGGCCTGGGACGTGGTCGCGTGTACGGGCGCGGGCACATTTGGACACTGTTGTTGTTGCGGATTCATTATCACCAAAACTATACAACTCCCGTTAAAAATTTAGAAACAGCGTGTCCTCGGGGTCACCACTGTTGAATAGCCCTTGTTGGTCGCGAGGGAGTGTATAGGAGATTATATAAAAGTCAGGATAAAAGTCACAATTTATTTAGTTGTGCCGAATGTTCGATATTACAACATGATATTGAAATTGAGGACACTTATTATATGACCTATATGGTCCGCGGTGCAAGGGCTAGTCTGCAGTAGCCTGCATGAGCACCGTTACATTATGCACCGTTGCAAAAATGTAACGGTGACGTTACATCATCCCCCTTTTTCGGAAATGGTGCAGACTTCCGCCGCAGGCCGCACCGGAACTAGTTTTTCCTGGACCTTCCATGAGCATGGCTGAACGCACTTACGTGCCTTGTCCTTGAAGTTATGGTGGTAGTAACACAGACCATCGTTACCAGGATATGCAGACTGCCGCTGGTTGGAAAAGTCACGTTGGCGTGAGCGTGAATTAGAACGCTGATGATAGGGTGGGCGATTTGACCTACGATGCCATGGCCTGGAAGAGCGCTGGAACTTCTCGAACTGAGCTATGAGCTTGGCTATTTGATCACCAAGACTCTGTGAAACGTCGGCTTTAGAGGTACTGGAACCTGCTGACACCTCGGCTATGTCGATGGGTCGCATGGTCTCCATTATCTTGTCCGCTACGACGGCTTGGCTATCCAAGTTTTTAGTGTCCGTGACGGTTAAGACGCTTCTCACAGAAGTCGGTAGGTGCCTCATCCACAAAATGCATAGGGTTTCATCATTAATTTTACCGCGAGCTAGGTCTCGCATGCGCCGTAACAGTTGGGAAGGCTTTTGTTCGCCTAATTCCATCTGACTGAGCAACTTTTCAAATTGTTCTCGCTCTCCTCATACACTGAGATGAGGCGAGTTTTGAGGAGCATTAAATTTATTAGTTGCCGGAGGATCCCGTACAAGATCACTTACTTGTTGAATTATGTCCTTACCCAGCTTACCGACGACCAGGTTGAATTTTGTTTCGTCACTTATCTTCTGTGGGGCCAAAATGGCCTCTGTTTGTACGAACCAGAGGCGAGGCTGGTCCGTCCAAAACTCTGCTATACGGCTGGCGACTGTAACTGCAGCCAGCTCGAACCGGGCGTCCTGTGACGTGGACGCGGGTTGTGGTTGTGGGGTCCCGGCCTGGGACGTGGTCGCGTGTACGGGCGCGGGCACATTTGGACACTGTTGTTGTTGCGGATTCATTATCACCAAAACTATACAACTCCCGTTAAAAATTTAGAAACAGCGTGTCCTCGGGGTCACCACTGTTGAATAGCCCTTGTTGGTCGCGAGGGAGTGTATAGGAGATTATGTAAAAGTCAGGATAAAAGTCACAATTTATTTAGTTGTGCGAATGTTCGATATTACAACATGATAAGTATTAAAATTGAGGACACTTATTATATGACCTATATGGTCCGCGGTGCAAGGGCTACTGTCTGCAGTAGCCTGCGGGCGCGATTTTGCACCGTTGCAAAAATGTAACGGTGACGTTACATTATGTTCATGCACTTAAGATCGTCGCTAATTAATAAACCTATATCAACGGCGTATCACTTGAGATCACAGAACACACACAACTTCAAACTGACAAGTTGAATTTTGACATGGCGTATGGTGTCAAACCATAGACTTAGTAAAAAATAATAGACCCGGCTTAACAATCTTTATCCAAACAGTATTTATGCGGGCGGTTTCCATGTTTTTGAAAAGTACTTTGTGCCGTGCATACCTAAACCCGGCGCGGCGCCGACAAAGGATTTGGCACAAAGTACTAAAAATAGTGACAAAACATGGAAACCGGCCGCATAACTACTGTTTGGATATAGATTGTTGCCGGGTCTATTATTTACTGAGTCTGGTCTAACTACTGTCACAGGTCACTCTCAAGTCATGGTTGTACTGTCATCAGCAAATACGCTCTTGAATAGCATCTTGAGTGCTGATATTTGTTTATTAATAGGTACGTCTGCACAAGGCTGATACGCGGAACTCAAGCGAGAACTCTAGTAAGATTTATAAATTAGCACCGCGACTCAAGTGCGCTTTCAAGATCGAGCTAAGCCTTGAGTGTCATTTATTAATACGGGCCTAAGTGCGATAGAAATGGGCAACTTACCGTCGTCCCTTTCACATGTAAGGCGAGTCACACCTATAGCAGGCGATGATGTGCGATAGAAGATCAAATTTATATTGTCAAAGAAAAAATAACTGATTTCGTTTCATTCCCTACATTTAAAAAGAAGATAAATTAATTGAGGAAAATTGGTTCATGCTTATCTATCTGTACTTTCCTTTATTTAATGAAAAGAAAACAAAAGAGAAAAATAATAAATTTTACCAAATCCGTTTCTTTAACGCTGAGAAATGAATGTGGAAATATTTGTTTAATTTAATCTGAGTTTTTCGCGGAAAAGTGTGGAGCAGTATTATTTGTGATGATTTTATAAATTTTGCGAGAATTCTGCGGATATTTGTGTATATCTTGAATACTCAGAACAGATGAATACTAAATCGGCGGTGCGTGGAATAGATACTTATTTTTTTTTAAGCAATCACTAATCAGCTGCATATTGGGGAACTCCGTAAAGAATCGTGTTAAAAGGTCTAAGTCTAAGTAAGTATATGCTAATCAAGGATTTACCTGAAAATCCCATGGAAATTTGGGGTTCCCCCAAATCGCAGCTCTCTACGTAGTCATTTCTAAAAATGTAAAAGTAAAGCGGCAAATGTGTTTATTTTTGTCCCCACGCTGTCATCAAGTTTTAGCACATTCAATGGTTTAGCTCTGTTGCGCCTATTACGGCTATTTTGTATCAATGTGTGAATAAGTACCTACGCATAGCCACCGATGAGCCTTATAACGAAATGTTTGTAGGAATCAACTTCAGTTCGCAATAAACAGTGTTCAAGAAGGACGTATTTTTAATAATTCCCAACCCCGGAACTGAGCAGACGAATGTGAACCTTAAGACGCGCACATATGGTCGACATCGAGCCGGATTGTAGAAGATTTACCTGCGACGACCGAAGATAAGAGAACAATAGCGGACTGCATTCCTCACTAAGAAATATTATAAAGGAGCCAACACATTGCACTTTACATATTATTTTGAAATTAACTTTGTTAATTTTTGAAGATTGAAGATGAGTTTTTCAAAAGAAGAATTATTAAGTTTATTGGAAGAAAAGGCTAATGTGTTAACTAAAGCACAGATCAATTTGAGGAAATGCCCCCGACAACGTCTTACGAAGGGATACATCCAAGCGCGACTGAACTCCATTGAAGAAGACTGGCAATCATTCAAATCATACCATCTTGCACTCGTTAAAGTTGTACCCAAGGATGATCGAGAGGAAATGCCATATTGTGTTAACTATGAATACAACTTAGTCGAAGAAGTATACTTGTGCACTATTGGTGATTTGAAGGATATATTGATGACGTTTATACAATCGAAGGAAACGCACTTAGTTAAACAAGTTACAGTCCCACAAGTAAAGCTACCCTGAATTAAACTTCCATCATTTGTCGGTCAATATGAAGAATGGCCAACCTTCAATGATTTGTTCACAACGCTCATGCATCAAAACACTGCATTGACAAAGGTTCAAAAGCTGCACTATTTGAAGACGAGCATAGCTGGAGAAGCGGAAAACCTGTTAAAGTACATAAAGGTCACAGAAAGCAATTATGAACAGGCATGGGAAATACTGAAACAGCGATATGGAAATAAGCGCCTAATTATGAACTCTCTTTTGAAAAGATTATTTAATTTGAAGAAACTTACCTCGCCGATGGCAGCCCAGATTAAGAACTTGGTAGACACAACTGCGGAATGCCTCAATAGTCTTCAAAATCTAAAAGTATCTACAGAGTCGTGGGATCCGATCATTATTTATATAGTTACGCAGAAACTCGATCTAGACACACGAAAGCATTGGGAAGATGACATCTACAACCCAGATTCTGAAAAGTTACCTACCTGGCAAGAATTGAAGAACTTTCTAGAAGCTAAATTTCGCACGTTGGAGTTGATCACGTCGTCATCTGCACCTGTAACAAAAGAGAGTAAACCTAAAGAGGAAAAAGTGTTTCATGTATCAGAACCAGCTCCAGATAAAACTTGTGTTGTTTGTAAAGAAGAACATAAAGTATGCCACTGCAAAGAATTTACTACGCTCAGTACTGAAGATAGAAGCAAAATAGCAAAAGAGAAGAACTTATGTTTTAACTGCTTGGTTCCGGGTCATTCTGCTAGGAGTTGTCGAATAAGGGTGCGATGTAAAGAATGTAAAAGACGCCACCACACGCTACTCCATCAAGTACGTCAGCAGAATGCAAAAGAGGAAGAAGGCGAACTCATTGAAGTGAAAACTATTATATCTTCACATAAGACAAAGATGAAGTCCACAACTTTACAAGCGACAGCGTTGATACCTGTAAGAGATGGTGACAGTCGAACGATTATATTGCGCGCCCTAATAGATCAAGGGTCCCAAGCAAGCTTTATAACGGAAAGGGCGACGCAACTACTAAGAATGAAGAAGACAATAGCGCGAGGAATTATTGCTGGAGTAGGAGACACCCAAGCAGAAGTTCAGCATATGGTACAATTACAACTTCTGTCAAGATACGATGACAAGTTCCTACTTCCCGTGAAGGCATATGTCATGCCAACACGCTGGACCTCGACGCTCTCAAGCAGGTCGTTCGAATATCAATTACACGCCTGGCCTCATTTGGCTAACCTCACCTTGGCAGATCCTAGTTTCAACCAACCAGGGAGGATAGATATACTGTTGGGCGTAGGAGTGTATGCTCAAATTCTAAGAAACAATTGCGTCAAGGGACCGCCAGGCACCCCATGTGCTCAAGAAACAATCCTGGGGTGGATCCTTTTCGGTCAAATTCAGAGCTACACTCCAGAAGAAGAAATGAAAGTAATGCACCTCGATGCAAATCGATGAAGAAGATAAACTTAACAAGTTGTGGAAAATAGACAGCAATGAAACTAAGAAACTAACTAAAGAAAAAGAATTATGTAAAAAAATCGAAGATACTTGTCAAAGAAAAAATATGGAAGATATATAGTAAAGTTACCCTTGAAAATAGGACCACCAAGAACAATAAAGGGGAATACAAGAGAAATAGCAAGAAATAGATTACAGCAAATGGAAGGATGTTTAGAAAGGAATGATAAACTGAGAAAGGAATACAACAAGGTAATGGAAGCATATAATGAGTTACAACATATAAAAGAAGTACAAGAGAATGAAATAAAGAAGCCTTCAGTTTATCTACCCTATCACGCTGTAATTAAAGACTCAAGAGAGACAACAAGAGTAAGAATCTCTAAAAGAAGCATTTTAGCAGAGATACATCACATCTTCGATCCACTTGGCTGGTTAACACCTGCGTTGCTTCCTGCAAAGTTACTGCTGCAAAGTTTATGGCTGAAACGTATTACCTTAGATGAAACTCTGGAATCTGAAATGAAAGTAAAATTGTTAAAGATTAGACACAGCTTAAAGGAAAATAAACTTTTGTGGGAAGGGCCCGTGTGGTTAAAACAGGAAGAAATAGAAATGCGCGAAGTCGAAGATAAAGATGTAAACCTGGAAAGGAAAAAGAGATTAATGTAAACACAAAAAATATTAAACAAGAAAGTGAAAAGAAGATGATGCTTACCCAATTTGAAGAATTAGCTGGATTGATAAAATCTATAAGCTACTACAAGAGATTTGTTAGATTAAAAAATATAAAGATGAGACACAAAGCAACGTTATCACAACAGAAGAATTAAGCACAAGGTTAGAAGATTGCGTTATAATAGTATGAAATAAGAAGTTCAAAGGCAAAATTGGTAATTTAAAGCAAGAGAAAGCTATAGAAAGAAAAAGTAAAATAAAGAATTTAGACACTTACCCAGTCAAGAAAATCCTAAGAGTAAAAGATAGACGGAGAGAAAATATATGTCATGTAATGACTTGTGGTAAATTAAATAAGCTTTCTGTGTGAACTTGCCGTTAATAACGAGTAGAATAAAAAAGGTATTAAAGGTGTAAAGTGGCAAAAAGTGTAAAGTGTCAAAAGCGCATAGTGTCAAAAGGTGTAAAATGTCAAGTAGTGTTAAATTGTAAACATATTTTATTTTGTCAAAGGCAAATAATTGTGAGAATTTATAACTTAGTAAAATATGTTCATACAAGTGTGATAGCTCCTTTATGTTGTTTACTTGTTCCGAGCTCATTTTTTCAATACGTAGTTTTGCAAAGGCCTATTGATGCCCATTAGTGTGCAATATGATATTTCATGTTGATGGTAGTTTGAATAAATATGTTAGTGAATGATTCGAGTGAGATGTTTTGTTAGAACTAAAGCATGCGATTTTGTTGTTTTAATTTCACTCGTACTTCTGTATGGTTTCAAGTAGTAAATTAAACAAGTCCTTAATAAGAAATTTGATGATAAATATGTACTAAGTATAAGGCTTGTCATTTTGAATTGTATAGTTAAAAACTTCGTTTTTAGGGTGGCGGTATGTTGCGCCTATTACGGCTATTTTGTATCAATGTGTGAATAAGTACCTACGCATAGCCACCGATGAGCCTTATAACGAAATGTTTAGTAGGAATCAACTTCAGTTCGCAATAAACAGTGTTCAAGAAGGACGTATTTTTAATAATTCCCAACCCCGGAACTGAGCAGACGAATGTGAACCTTAAGACGCGCACAGCTCAATTTTTCTAAATATTAGGTACACCTAATGTTTAGAAAAAAATGTGCTAAACCATAGAGCAAGGAATCACTGGAGTAGGCGCGGCAAATTCACGTGCTCTGTGTGCTATAACTTTGGATATCTTCATAACCTCTGCTATTTCTTTAGAATTCAGTGCAATTTAGTGATGGTTATCGGGTTTCGCGCGTATGAATTGCGAAGCCTTCGATAGCTAAAATTTTAAATAAGAGAAAAACCGACTACAAGATATTGGCTTGGGGCTAGGTGAATAGGATGACATGTGCCTACCTTAAGATCTCCAACGCCTGCTTCAGGGATCCCTGGACACTATAGTTCAGCAAATTCACACCAAAAATGTCACAGCACAAGTTCATCGATCTTCTCTTATATTTCACGCACGGAAGCACATTTTGAAACAGCGAGACAGATTAAGGCTTACGGAAAATCCCGTATCACCAGCGAAGTTTACGAAATCAAGCTATAAGCTGATTTCGGCGATAGAATGTTCGGGAACAAGCTACGAGCCTGTTCCGGCGGTGAGATCGCAACACGCACAATGCGTACGAGTAACTATTTGCGACTGGCGAATGTTTAAGGCACATGTCAAAAGAGGTTAGGGATGGAAAAAAAAAAAACCAATATCTTACTCAAAGACAATTTATGTAAAATAGTTAATAGATGGCGCCACCATTTCCTCCCCCCTTTAAAGGGTCACCTTTAAAAAACATTCATAAAGCGAAAATTAACTTAAAAACAGCGGTACGCGAAACAGCGAAAGCAAAAATAAATTAATAAACTTAAGTGGTAAACTTAACCACTAAATTACAGCGAATAAAGTTAAAACTAAAGCGAATTATACTTAACTAAAGCGATAACGAATGCGCTATGTAGAGCTTACTGCGTAGGAAGCGGGCATAAGCGAACAACCGGGCGCGTATACGTGCCTTTGGCTGTCTTCACTGTCACTACTCGAATGGTACCGTCTTTTGAGGGATGAATTTTATCAACAATCGCCAATGGCCACGATAAGGAGGCGAATTATTGTCTATAATGAGTACAACCGTACCGGGCACAATGGGAACGGATGGAGTATTCCCATTTCTCTCGAGTCTGAAGATTATGCAAATACTCTACTCTCCACCTCTTCCAGAAGGATTGCACTAACTTATCGAGTAGCGAGTGTCTCTGAAGTAAGCTGAGATTATCAGCATTTACTTCAGGCGCGGGTAACGAATTTAAAGGAGCGGTATGTAAAAAATGACTAGGAGTCAGAGCAGTCGGTTCAGCGGGATCGGTGCTTAGCACGGTGAGAGGTCGCGAATTCAACAGACATTCGATCTGAATGAGCACCGTCACAAGCTCTTCATAGGAAAGAAGCTGTTGACCGATAACCTTAAACAGGTGCGTTTTAACAATCTTCACCATGCTTTCCCAGCAGCCCCCAAAGTGGCTGGCCGTGGCACAATTAAATTTCCAATCAATTCGATGCTCTGTAAGCTCCTGTTCGAAACGACAGCGGTATTCGTTACTATTTAAAAATTTATATAAGTCGCGTAAATAAAAGTTCGCGCCGACAAAATTTGTCCCCCTGTCAGAATGCATTACCTGGACAGGGCCCCGGCGAGACAAGAAGCGCTTTAGTGCAGCTAAAAAGCTAGCTGTACTCAGGTCAGTAGCAACCTCGATATGTAATGCGCGTGTTGTAAGACACGTAAAAACGCAAATATAAGCTTTCAAAGCTCTCGCTCCTCGACGTCTTATCGGGGTGTACGCGATAGGACCTGCGTAATCGCAGCCTGTATGCGTGAAAGCCTTGATGGCTTGCCTGGTACTACAGTCAGGCAAGTCCGCCATGAGCGGGAAAGTCGGACGCGGGTGAGCGCGGAAGCACACATTACACTGGTGTACTAGCTTCCGCACAAGGCGGCGAGCGGATAAGATCCAGTACTTCTGGCGAAGCAATGACATGAGCAACTCAGGCCCAGCATGCAAATGCTTTTTATGATAATACGTAATGATTAAACTAACCACGTGATCGTCACGAGGCAGAAGTATAGGGTGTCGTTCTGCGAAATTTAAGTCAGAGTTGGCGAGACGGCCACCAACTCGGGAGCAATCCGTTATGCAAAAACGGTCTTAATTTATTAAGAGACGGCGAAATAGGTGAGTCACTTTTAATATTTAAAATTTCATTATTAAAATGCCTATGCTGAAGTAATTGCAGCAATTTATTTTCTGCATACTCCATGTCAGACGCAGCGACGGCTGTTGACTCACGGCGCGGTAGTAGCTTTAAAAATCTACAAATGTACACAATAGTACGTAAAAGTTTCCATGACGATGACCGACAGGCAGCGGTATAAATTGCGGAGTCGTCTGGAGGAGCTACGACTGCGTGAACGAGCTTTCTTTGCTCGGGAATAATTTCCAAACTAGAATCGTCAATTTCATCAAACGTGGGCCACTGTGCAGCTGACAGCGATAGCCACGGAGGCCCAGAAAACCACAGCGGGTGGTCTTTAAGTTTGGAGGAGCGACGCCACGTGACAAACAGTCAGCAGGGTTGTCAGTTCCCGCGACGTGATGAAAATTATCCGCCGACAAATTGTCGGTAATTTTGATTACTCGATTGGCAACGAATGTTTGCCAACGGTGCGGTGAATTCTTAATCCAATAAAGTGCCACCTTGGAGTCGGTGTAAGCGCGCACCTTTATTGGAATGCGGGCATTATAAGTGTCTATAACTGTACGCAGTAACTTCGACAGCAAAAGTACTGCACACAACTCCATACGGGCTATCGTATGGGGCGGAGAAGGCGCGATTTTAGACTTGGCGCACAACAGATGAACATGATTGCCAGAGGCATAGCTGACGTGTGTGTATACTACACCACCGTAAGCACGCTCGCTGGCGTCAGCGAACCCGACCAGAGTAACTTCGCAGTCACCTGTCACTCCGAGATAACGCGGAATTTTTATTTCATTTAGCGCCGGTAGCTCGGCACAATATTGTTGCCAAAACTTAACGATATCGCAGGGCGGGGGTTCATCCCAGCCTAGATTCAGTTGCCATAGCTGCTTGATCAGTAATTTAGCGACTAAAATGGCCGGCGCAACGAATCCCATGATGTCCCATAGTCTAGCAATAGTCGAAAGTATGGTGCGCTTAGTGCACAAGGAGCCCGAGTCTGGTGGGTTAATTTTGAAATAAAAATTGTCTTGATCTGTGGACCAGCCGAGGCCCAGTATCTTATGTTGTGCGGCCTTATCAAATTCAACGTCGTCAGTGGGGATCTTATGCGAATCAGGAAGCTCGTCGAGAGCATTTCTCGAATTACTGTTCCATTTAACTAAGTCCCACTGAGCGCCCTTGAACATATTAATTAGTTCATGCGCAGTATTCACCGCCTCCTTCTCACTACCAATAGAGAAAGCGATGTCGTCCATGTAGATGCACGAGGCGGCGACGCTCGCGGCGCGTGGGTACTTGGCGCCGTCGTCGGTGACAAGCTGTTGCACCGTGCGCAGCGCGTGGTAGGGGCTCGACCGCAGGCCGAAACACACCCTATTAAATTGATATAAAAGAAGCGGGTCGTTTGGATTAAACCGATATAAGATCCTCTGATAACGTCTATCAGATTCGCGCATCATAATTTGTAAAAACATTTGTTTACAATCAGCGGTCATGGCTACAGCGTGTAGTCGAAAATTTAAAATAATTTTAAACAAGTCTCCTTGTAAGTTGGGCCCACTGTGCAATACATCATTGAGCGAGACACCCGATGAGGTTTTACAACTCGCGTCCAGCACAGGGCGCAACTTTGACGTCGACTTATCCTCACGGAGAACTCCGTGGTGCGGGATTATATATATAGGAGAAAAATCATTTGACTCCTGCGGTGAAGTGGTTACTTGTTCTAAATAACCTTGCGAAATGTAGTCATTTATGACGTCATTATAAGCGGTACGAAGCTTGGGAGAAGCTTCGAGCTTCCGTTCTAAACATAAAAAACGCTTGCGCGCAATATCGAATGAATTGCCAAGCGAAAACACGTCCTTGTCAAACGGAAGGGCTACGGTATAGCGGCCAGAAGATATGTCGCGTTCCGTAGTCGAGCGATAAAAATATTCACATTCAGCCTCGACTGGGTGCTGAATGGGCGAGTTAGGGACTTCCTCTAGTTCCCAAAAAGCGGGTAAACAAAGCATCCATAGGCGGTTGCACTATGGCACAGCATGACGTCACGCATGCTGGGCGGGCGGTCAGTGTCGGTACTTCTCCCATGAGTACGTAACCTAACACCGTATTGACAGCGGGGGGCCCTGACGGACTGACAGATATCACGTCAGGTAGAATTAAATGAGGAAACAGCGATGCACCAATCAAAACATCAATTTTGTTGGGCGTAGCGAAACTTTCATCTGCCAGTTGCAAATTATTGACAGAAGGCAGGGCGGACACATCTACCAAAGCGGTAGGTAAATAATCAGTTATCTGATCGACTACCAAAGAATTTATTTGAAACTTAATGTTCATATTAAAACGCGAGAAAAATTCTAAGTCGATCGTACCATTAGACATTTTTTCTATCCCTCCGAAGCCTCTCACAGTAGTACTTTTAGTTTTATTTTGGTGCAAATTCAAACGCTCACAACATTCCTAGTAATGAAATGGCTTTGAGATGCAGAATCTAATAAGACCCTTATTACATGTTTATTCCCCTTACTATCGTACGTCACTACCTGTGCGGTAGCGAGTAAAACAGTAGTGGGAAGGGTACACTGCGGCGTATTACTGTGGATGGCGGCATTCAACACACAAGAGCGTTGAGCGACGTCGCGCATAATGCGATGTCTGTCTGCGCGGGCGCGTCAGTGCTCACTGTGGCGTGCGGATCAGATGACTGTGACGTCACAGTGGGGAGCGTCGGCGCAGCGACTGGTGATTCAACCTCGGGCCGCGGTCCCGAATTCTGACGGAAATGTAACATAGAATGGTGGTTTTGTTTACAAACACGACACCCGGATGCAGACTGGCAACCAGCAATTTTATGTTTAACACTTAGGCAATTTATACAGCCATTAATATTTTTCACAGACTGAAAACGCTCTTGAGGGGACATTTTATGAAAATCAGGACATTTAAATAAATGTTGATGCGAAATGTTCGTGCAAAGGCACTTATAACTTGCAGATGCAGAATCGATTGTGCTGACATAAGCATTATACTGCGGTGAACGGTTTTTATTACCATTAGAACGAGAACGGTCAGCTGATTTTTGCGAGCCAGCCGCAGGCGCGGTGGCGCGTTGTAATATTTTACTCTGATTATTTATAAAATCAACCAGTTTATCAAAATGACGGGATTTCGGACTGATTGTTATTGTTCTCGAAAGTATGTACTGTGTTGGAATCTAATTTAGATAAAGCAATTTGCAAAAAATATTAGATCCAATAAATCTTTAATTTTTAGATTCTGCAACGCGCGGACTGCGGTTACGAATTTATCATTAAACACATCTAAATTGGCCGCACTGGCCGTAATGGGTTTAAATTCTAGTATTTGCTGTAAATAGGTGGCGGCTAGTGATCGCTTATCCTCGTACCTATTTACAAGCGTTTCAAAATAAAATTTTATAGTTTTCTGCAGTGGGTATAACCCCTGCACAAGCGTTCTGTGCCTTCCCAGAGAGTTTTCCTAACAGATTGAGAAGAGTGCAATTTTTTCCTGGTCTGGAGAGGGCGTGGTTATCATGAATTATCGATTTAAAATTCGCATAAAAGGAAGGCCACAGGCGGATGTCACCATTAAAACTCATCAACTCAATAGGCGGTAACTTTACTTTACTCTTTAGCGGTAAACTACAAGAATTTTGAGACGAAATAGCGACAGTACAAGATGCGACTAGTCGCTTGATGCGACAATATAACTGTTCAAAGGAAACGAGTGATTTAAAATCAGGTGAGGCCTTGGGATTGTTAGATAACAAACAATTGTTATATTGATCTAACACCTTCTGGAATTCCGACCGAATTATATCGATATTACTACTGGCATCCAAAAAGTTTTCGCGTGCCTCGCTCGATTCGCCAATATTTTTTGACAAGTCAAAAGCTGTTTGTAAGCATTCAAATAACGCATTACGTTTCGCTTCTAGTGACTTAAGTTCATAGTTATATTTCTCAGGCATATTTTCTTCGGGTTTACTTTTCGCCATAATGATTCTGTAGATAAAACGCGACTACAGATAATAAGTAATTTTAAAATTAGAATACGAGATACGAGTAAGTAGGGTGTGGCCACTATTGAAGCTACTCGGCCGCCACAGGAAAAAAATTCTACCCGCAACGTATTTTTAAAAATCGAATGGAATAAATTACTGCGTAATTACTTATTACGGCGAAATATTAGTAAGTAAAATGAATATAGAATATGAGTTGATGTGAACTAGATGACAAAAACAAAGAACTAATGTATTTAGACTGCGGACAGCGGAAATACCTAGGCAGTGCGCGCGTGCGCACTAACTTAGGTACGCTTTTTAGATACGTAATGACCTAAAAAGGGCGGTTTTAATATAAATCTCCTACCAGGTGACCTGAATAGGGGCGGGAAATGGATAATATCCGCGATCGAAAGGACCACAAAATGGTTTCGCGCGTATGAATTGCGAAGCCTTCGATTAAGCTAAAATTTTAAATAAGAGAAAAACCGACTACAAGATATTGGCTTGGGGCTAGGTGAATAGGATGACATGTGCCTACCTTAAGATCTCCAACGCCTGCTTCAGGGATCCCTGGACACTATAGTTCAGCAAATTCACACCAAAAATGTCACAGCACAAGTTCATCGATCTTCTCTTATATTTCATACACGGAAGCACACTTTGACACAGCGGGACAGATTAAGGCTTACGGAAGATCCCGTATCACCAGCGAAGTTTTACGAAATAAGCTATAAGCTGATTTCGGCGATAGAATGTTCGGGAACAAGCTACGAGCCCGTTCCGGCGGTGAGATCGCAACACGCACAATGCGTACGAGTAACTATTTGCGACTGGCGAATGTTTAAGGCACATGTCAAAAGAGGTTAGGGATGGGAAAAGAGCCAATATCTTACTCAAGGACAATTTATGTAAAATAGTTAATAGATGGCGCCACCATTATCAGTTGCAGTTTTATACCACTGACCGTATATGGAGTAGGTACTCCGCGTTTGACGGTTCCGCGGGATGGTTGGCAGAATGCAATATTTTTTTATAATTTTCTTCCGACCGACGATCCCGCTCTTAAAAATCTATTGTCCTAGCCGAATTGTACCGTCGTCATCAGAAAAATATGTGCATTTAGACCCTCAACTTAAATTGAACTCTAAACTACGGCAACGTAAAAATTGAGCAGGTAGACCAAAAATTCATAGTGGTAAATGATAGTTTAGAGTCTCCATACCTTGACTCCAACTCCTCGGTAATACACGTAAGGAAATTGCTTTTAAAAGCAAACATAGAGATAAGAATGTACAAAAATTTTCTATTTATGAAAAGACACACTCACATCGACTCACAAAATACACTGAAATACAAAAAACTGTGCATCCAAATGGGCTGAAATTATGATGACTACCTTTCAAAAGACCCATATCGCCAAGTTTTTATTAACAAGTGTTGCCTTTTTCTCAAAAGGTCGGGAATTCATTAAACAGCACTAGAAATATCAGTATAGATAAGTTACCATGCGTTAGTGAGGAAATAAAGATCACATACTAATCCATTTGAATAATCTACAATGTTACCGGTGCTTCCTTACCCTACAATTTACGTAGACCCACGATTACTTGTCGACCTATAAAGGGAGAGTTATGACGTCACAATTCAGACCCTTATTCTGAGTTGTGGCTGCATTTTCCACGCAATCAAGCTATTCTTCATTTTTTTTAAATGTCGTGAAGAAACATTTATTATTTTTGTTTTTTATGTATCTTTTCGTCACGGTTTATTTTCTGTACAAAAAATCTCTTCATCTTTTTTTAATAAATGAAGAAATATTAAGTGAATTTTAATGAATTGGCTTAGCGTATTCAAATTTTCAGTACATATACAATGTAAAGGAATTTGGCATGAATTTCAAATACACATCTCTATTCAGCCATTGAGATATGAACGCGTGAATACGTATATCTGTAATGTAACCTATATCTCGGTAATTTAAATGCAAATCGTGCAAAGCTCTAAGTCGTTTTCTAGATAAGCAGAAAATAGATCTTATTCCCTCCTCGTAAGGTTACATAGGGAAACTTGATTTGCGGTTGACTGTAAAATTGCAATACGAGAATTGAGCCGTAAAAGTTTATACCCACTTTACAAATAGCAAAGTGCACTATGCAGTTTCTCGATTCAGTGCAGTAAAGATTATATTACGACTGATTGAAATACTACCATATGTTGTTAAAATACTACCATATGTTGTTAAAATACTACCAATATGTTGTTAAAATATACTATCTTAGTTCTGTTTACTCAGAGTGTTATTAGGGAGAGTGGTGCGAGTCAGGTTATGGTTCAAGTGTTGGCATAAACATATACGAGGTATTTTCTGAATCATGTAGGTCGTCTGATAACTAAATTATCAGCTCAACCTTACTTTGGTATCCGTGCCTGGTGACACAAAATCAAAGCTAATCAAATCCACTACAGGCTTTGGCCATTGTAACGTACGCAAGTGTCATTCTGCATTTCGACAGTTAATTATTTCGATACGGTCCTTGATTTTGAACAACATTAGTACGAATTCACTTTGCTCGGACAGAATATAATTCTATTCTCGCTTACATGTACAGGTTTACATTGGTTGGTGTATAATGTTTCTATAGGTAATTGTACATGAACCCAGGTAGGGTGCTGCAAGTTAGTCTTAAAGAATTTGTAAATTAAATTTGAATATTAATAACATTAATTAAATAAATGAATAGATTGAAAAAAAAATTAATAGTAATTAATTAATTAAATAATAATCTAATTCAATTTGATAAATTAGTAAAGTAAAGTATAAAATAATAATAATAATACTAATTAATAATAATAATAATAATTAATCCCTGAAAAGACAGCTTACTATAAATATTCCCCACCGACTGTCATAGATAACCCACAATTTAAAATTTATTGGGACAGAACCATTATCACAGACAAAACGATCCACCACAACAGACCTGATATTACTTTCCACGATAAAAACAATAGAACCGTTTATTTAATTGATATCGCCGTACCAAATACCCATAATCTTGCAACTACACGTACCGAGAAACTCGGAAAATACACGGACCTAGCCATTGAAATCAAGACTCAGTGGCGCGTAGATAAAGTAATCACCGTCCCAATCATCATCTCATCCACAGGTGTCATCCCCAAAACTCTCCATAAAAGCTTACAAACTTTAAACATTCATCCTCTTACTTATTTACAACTTCAGAAAGCTGCCATTTTAAATACTTGCAGGATAGTACGAAAATTCCTTTCTTTAGATACCTAATTCTTTCAATATTTTTTGCTTGGCCAAAAGCCCGTAAAAATATTTAAATCCCCTGAAAAAGGAGAAAACTCAATGTTTAAATATAAATAATAATACTAATAAGCCCTTCTATGCTGAAACGGTTTCTGTTGTTGAGTAACGTTTTTAAAGAATATCTCTCGTTTCAGAGTGCCTCTTGGCATAGGCCTCCTCTAGCAACTTCCACTGTCTTCTATCGCCAGTCACTCTTCTCCAGTTGGAACCGGCGGTCAGCTTAAGGTCATCCTCCCACCGTGTAATTTGTCTTCCTCTCTTTCTCAAAATAATAATATTAGGTAATTAATGTCATCAATATCAACAATGTCAAAACATATTTTTAAAATAATGTTAATTTGAATATTATAATACTAACTTAATCTTTTTGTCATGAAAATCTTCTTTCAAACGTTGGATATAAGATACTAAAGTTTGTCATTCATATATTCATCCGTCGAATAATAGCCTTTTGACAAAAGTAACAGTTTTAGATTATTACTAAAAGTTTTATCATTTTCTTCGAGACGCATTTGCTTTGGAAGTTTATTATATATCTTTATCGCGCTTACATACGGGCCGTTGCTAAACATAGCTAGTCTAGAAATTGGTAACGCTAGTCTATCTTTGTGTCGTGTTTTTATTTTGTGTGTGTCTTGGATTTCGAACACGATTTCATATCAGTGATTTGATTTTTTATTTCGGTTATGCTCTCTTGCATATTTTTTAAAATGTTCTCGTTAGATGCAACATATTTTTCTAGTAGGGAGCTGATATGAGATATTTCTGATTTCATTTCTCTTATATCGTTATTACATGAACATTCAATATCACAGGGAAATTTCCGCTTACGAAATGTTATTGATGACTCTGAGCTTAAGTTTCTTATCTTCGATAGGTCAGGTTGCGACCCGCCAGTTGGTGACTCCTGCATGCTCATGTTGTTCGTGTTACGTCAAACGATACTCCGGTACAGCGTACGGCGTGAGAGAGCAAAAATATCAACCGTACCTGTCTTGCGGGGGTGCAGGCGGTCTGTGGGCGCGGTATTTGTTGTTGCGGTGGGAGTTGTATTCACTGCAGCGCAGGAGTGGAAGATCACACGAAACTAAAAGCGTTCACTCTATTTAGAGTTTTAATTATTATTTGTTAAGGATGAAATTGCATACGTATAGATTTAGAAAACTATAAAAAAATACTTGTACACGTCTGCTCACAGTGCGACAACGAACGACGACTTTTTCAACTCACTTGAGATTCTTAATGATAATTATATTCACTTATTTAAAATTTTCTCTCAGGGAGGCAAAACAAAATGAATTGGAAAATAAAGGGAAAATAGGAACAACAAATCCCATTGTAGATATAAATCACACGGATTACCATTGCATGCAAATTTAATTTGTGGCCAATTACGTTTCCCAAGATGGCGACTAAGACCCTAAATTTAACGGCCAAATGATAGTTAAATTGATTTATGGTTGTGAAAGGTAATGGCGAAAACATGGTAAGCATCATTAGCCTTAAAATCAATAAATAAAGCAAGCCATTGAACACACACGTTCTAAGGGAATTGTAACATTTTGGGGCGAGTGCTCATTTGCACTCACTCCAAAATTATTTCTTTTCTCTCTGCATCACCTCTTGGTTGACTGGTAGAAAAAGCCACCGGCTTGAAGTTCACCATTAACATGTTTTTGTAAAGGATTTCTACAGGGTAGGGTTCCGGAACCTTACATTGCGCGTGACCCGACACTCGACCAATTTATTTTTACATGTGGCAAGATTTCTAATCATCACATCATCCCATCCAACCGATAGAATAGGGATGATGACTAAAAAAATAAAATATGATGCTATTTTAATAATAAAACATGATAATTGAATGTCACTTTAATTGATCAATTTTATTTATAAAATGGTTTACTATTTTTTAGTATATTGGGAATACTTTTTGACTCCATAAAAGTGACGTCACCATTGAGTACTGTCATACTTATTTACTTACTACTGCGGCGCAGCGACCCGAAGTGGATCTTGGCCTCCGACACGAGATGACGCCATTTTTTGCGGTCTTGCACCAATTCTCGCCAGTTTTCCGCTCTGAGACTCTGTAGGTCTTTCAGAACCTCATCGCTCCAGCGGTACCTAGGGCGCCCGACTGGTCGATGGCCCCATAAATTATTGTTTTTGACATTTAGAAAAAATATCTAATTTTACTTGTTGTCTTCTACCCTATTATATTTATAATAACGAATTTCGAATTCGATTTGAAATTGAATAACAAAATTCTATTGGTTGTTAAAAAAAAACACATTTCTGGTGAAGGCCGGCCTTAAAACATCGTGTATTATTTTAATCCTGCTTTTGTTATTCTTGCAAATTTTTTTGTATATGTCTGTGACTAATGTCCACGGAAACGATCTCAACAAGATAAAAACTCATCATGAGAACCTCTAGGCTCCGTGTTTTGTCAGGCTCATATATTCTGAGCGGGGAATTTTCTTTTGATCTGCATACGTTTGTCATTACCGACCCTCCATTTTTACTCGATGTTATTTTATGATGAATTCTTCACATACGTCTTTCCTTATTATCTTTTTATTTCATTTTTATTGGTACCTTTAATGAAGTTAGAAGAAAAAGTGCTTTATTTAATAAGTATGGTAACTTATAAGTACTTAGGTAATAAATTATTACTGCCAAAGTTTTCAAAAACTTAGAAATTAATACGTAATAAGCGATTTTCTGGTAGCTAAATTAAGAAAAAAATCAGTATAAAAAAGTCTCCACAAAGCCGATTCGTAATAATGGCTGAACCTATGGTGCGCTTTTTCTTGTCAACCCATGGAAGTAATAAGTACTTTGTACAAAGGTACTTATTAATTCCATGTGTCAACCAAGAGGCAGAAAAAAAAATCACATAACAGTTTGACAGTTGCACAAATCGCAATATTGATACTTTTTAGTTGATTTTTTACTAAGTTTTATTTAAAAAAAAAATGCCAATCCCGTGAATTTTTTGCTTTTTGTATGTAACTTTTTATCTCGCCTTTTACTAAGCGCCATCTATGAAGTCATCTGGAACTATTAATTTTTTAACTTGTGTCTCGGAAAATCCACTCATTACAGGCCATAGGCCATAGAGCAAAACGGACATAGAGCAGCACCTCCATCCACCACAGATTAAACCTTCACGCTCCGAATGCATATTGTTGGTGTTACCTTCATGGAAATGGTAAATACTTCATCATCATCATCATCGTCAGCCATCCATGACCCACTGCTGGGTATAAGCCTCTTTTTGTCTACGCCAACATTCTCTATCCTGGGCCATCGCAATCCAGTTCTTGCCAGCAACATTCATTACATCGTCGACCAATCTTATAATAAATAGGTAAATAGGCATATAATATGTAGGTGCTTTTGATATACTAATTCCATGGTTGCCCTCACAGAACATATAAAAGAGGTTAGAATGGCTATAATGCACCGTTTCTATGAGAACCAGTGTCGCCTAATCCGCCCCACCTTTCACCGTTACCACACATTTGCCATAATGAGTACGAAGCTTCGCACACTCTTGCAATTTCCAATCTAGCCAATCATAGCGCCACGTCATCACGTAATTTCAAACTGAACCAATCATACGCAAGCACGCAATCGATGTACAATTAGTGTGATTGTGTTTGTAAACTACGCTAGTGCTTGACTAAACTTTAAATGACTTAATTATCGATATTGAATTTTGTTATTAAACAATAACATAATTCAAACAACAATACTGTTACATACAAAAGTGATATAGTAAAATGGAAAATAAAACAAATTACATTTCTTACAATATTATATTTATTGACCTTGGAACAAGATATATTTATTAAGAAGTTGTCGCTTGGTTTGTTTTTCTAAAGAATTTTAGTAAAAAGTGTAAGCGAATGTTTAAATATATTTTCTCAATAACGACTTTAGTTAGATCCGTTACATGGTTCGATGTTGGGAATTCACCAAATTGATGAAATGATATATCATCAAACAATGTACTGCCAACAAAATGCCGTAATATTTTCGCGACTAAAATATATTTTTTTAAATCTTTCAATCTATTCGTGTACTGACGTATAACAGTTTCAAAAGATAACTGGTTTTTAAAATTCAGTTGCAAGATTCCACCTGGACAAACATACATACATACATATATTGCAAGTTAAATAAAAGCTTGTTATAATAATAATTATTCGCATTACTTAATTTAGTCTTTCCACATTAACATTAATTTATAACATTTATAAATATATGACTTTGAAAGACGATATCGATAAATATCGTCTCTCACTACGCCCAGCACTAGAGCTAATGCCACGTTGTTGCCGCGCACTCCCACTACGCGGTACGTTTGACGTTGCAAAAATAACGAACGCATGCAGACAGCAATGTATATTTTTTGGAGAAAAAAAAATATTTTAATGACCTTTGAAAGATTTTGACTAAAATATCGTATTTACTAGAGGTTTTTTTACTTACCGATGATAAGAAACGCATCCTTTGTTTATATTAAGCTCTTGGCTTCTCGCTCGACAAGTAATTACCGCACATGAAGGCATTTTCGTACAATTTTGTAGCAGCGCTTCGCAATACTTACTCCGCTAGAGTTCGCGAGCGACTAAACGGCGCGGTCACGTGTATTTGTAAAGATACGAGCGGTCGCTCGCATGCTTGGCGCGCCGGCCCCGCCCACAACTCCTTTCTAACCTCTTTTATATGTTCTGTGTAGAGATGGGCGCTTGGATAAATTTCCGGAAGGTAAAAATGGGAAAGAATGGGTAGAATTGGTAAAAATTAATTTATACCCATTTATACCCGATATTTTTTATTTATACCGGGAAGAAATTAAAATGAAAGTAAATTAGGGTGAAGGCACCAATTATCAACACTTTAAGAGTTGGTCTAAATTTAAGCCCGTATAACACAATGAAAAATACTTTTTCACTTTTAATAATGAGTTTTCTTGCTTCAATATTAATAAATGGCTGACTTTTATTTAAAAAAAGGTTGTATTCATTTATTTTTATTTTTTTATAGAAGGATGACTAAAAAATTATCCTGTCACCATTTATTGGCACCATCATCACCAATTCATAGCATAGAGTGAGCCAAATATCAGCACTATGATATAGTAATAAAATTAGGTAGGTAATATAAAATAAAACAGTGTTTACAGCTTGATCTCTTTTAAATAAGAATAAAAATTCTATGAAATGTGTTTTACATTTTAATTTTTTTATTTGTTGAAAATTTATGGGATGGCATATACCATGGATTAAAACTTCTGCGTCTTGCTGAGTTGTTAAAAGATCATCATTTGATGAGGAATCCTTATTTTACCTTTCATCTGTTGACAGTCTTGGTGTTTAGTTTCTTGAACTTTTTTCGTTTTTTTTGTATCTTGTATTTTATTAGCACTTATTATTAGGTCTTTATTACTTTTTTGTTAGTTTTGTTTCTTGTATTTTCTGCCTCAATTTAATTTTTTTCCTGATGTTTTAGTAATCTCTTATCGTTTTCTTTTATTGTACTTTCACGTGGGTTTCATGGTTGGTAGGTGGGTCTAGAAAAAAAATTATAACAAATTGCAAAGCAAGCCCAATTATCAGCATGCTCTTTATCCAATTATCAGCACTATGCTCATAAATGGCAGGATGCAGTTTCAGCACCATGCTAGAATTTGGAATTTGAAGATATTAACAACTTTTTCCAAGAAATTTGAAATCTATGCATAGAAGAAACACGGTTCTCAATCAAAAATATGGAAGAAGCATTTATATACCATTTTTCCATTTATCAGCACCAGTGCTAATAATTTGGAATTCGCAAAATATTGGACCCAGATATCAGCACCACATGTTTTGTCATAAATTCACTATAACCTCAATTTATTTTTAACACATAAGCCCCATAAATCACCACAAATATGAGAGAAATCAAAAGTTTCAGTAAAAGATATTTAAAAAGTCTAAAATACTACAAAATAGAAACACATGCACTTACCTTCGATTACAAGGAACAGGCAAAAAAAAATGTATCTGTGGGATACCGACCCTGGCATAAGAAAATTTCGCCATTTATAAATCGGAAAGTGAGGTATTGCCAGGAATAGGATTCCAAAAAGTACAATTTTATTATTTTTTAAAGTGGTAACAGAAATTAATTGGTGAAATGCTTATAGTTTTACTTTTTGTTCGGAGTGCTGATAATTTGGTGCGGTGCTAGCATTTAGGTCACTCACCCTATCCTTATTTTCTTTAATACTGATAAAATAATAATTAAAGTATAAATATTAGGTGTGTTTTGATTATAAGGAAGATGAATAACTAGTTGTTTTCGGTTCAAATATTAAAAAAACATAAACAACAGATTTAAAATCATATGTATTCAAATAATATTTTGAAAATAATGATGCATTTTTAGTATATGGCTGTTTAAAGTAGAAAATCAAAACATCTTCAGTTGTATTATAGACTAACTTTTGCCCGCAGCTTCGCCCGCGTGAATTTCCTTCGGGAACAGTGCTTTATCCCGGGATGAAAAGTATCCTATGGCCTTCTCAGTACTTCTAACTATGTGTATGTGAAATAGGAAGATTGGTTGAGTAGATAAAGCGTGAAGAGGTAACAAACAAACTCACTTTCACATTTATAATATTAGTTAGGATTTGGAGGTAACTTCGCAATATTTTTCTATCGAGAAAATTTTATGCAAGCGTGTTTTTGAGAGAGTTAGTAATGAAGTTCCATAACGACCGGTCCTGCGCTGCCCGCATCCGGTCGTTATGGAAATCCTTGGGGGAGGCCTTTGTCCAGCAGTGGACGTCTTTCCTCTGACAGAGAGAGAGAGAGTGTAATTAAGTTGGCTGACATTCGTGTAAGGCGGGCCTTATGATTCGATGATCGCCTAGCCGTTCAATAGAACTTGGAAAACTTGGCTAACTTCAATTGGCAAACTTGTTCGTCGCCCCGGCATAACATTTATCGTCTAAAACCAGTTGGCTGCGAATGAGTCAGAATAAAGATACCTATATCTTGTCAGGTCTTTTTTGTAACCAAAACGTAAATTGTACACTTTATAAGTACTTTTATACACAGTACTTAATTTAAAAACTAAATATGTGCTTATTTCATAATAAATCTTAACGATATATTGTAAAATATCGTAATTACAAACATTTTAATTGATTTTAATTTTCTCCCCGGTATAAATAAAAAATTCCTGGGAAAATATGGGTATAAATGGATAAATTTCCGAGTCTCGGAAATTTATCGGGTAAATGCCCATCTCTAGTTCTGTGGTTGCCCTATTACATGCTAATGAAAAGTTTGATAAAAGATGACAGCGTAGTTTTATTTTCTTGTCAAATTAACTAAGTATGGCATCTGTTCTATTGATGTGTACAAGTTAGCGTTGCAGGACTATCGATAGTTGACCTTGAAAAATAGTCATACTATGGATAGGCCATATATATATAATGCTATCGATAGTCAACACTATTGCTGCAACACTAATATAAGTTGCACTTTATATTAGGTGTTCGAGTTTGCAAAATCGAACAGTTTATGCCGATCAGCATTTTCACATATTTGACACAAATCACACAGTTCGCACCTAACCAGCGGCTGATCGACATCAAACCATCTTCTATTTCTTTTTACCATATTTAAATACCATTTTACCATATTATGATTATTTTAGTGATTATTAACATTTTCTGTATTTTACCATATTTTGCAGTAAAAACTATTTTAGCTATTTTCTTACATTTTCGTGTTTTTACTCCATCCGACAACTTCTACCATTACCATTCTTTATTCTGTGACGGTGAGCTCTGATAAGTTAGGGCAAGTCGTTACATTAGGTATCGTGTTATATAATGTGTGATTTGAATGATAAAGTGACTTCATGAAGTGTAAACAAGAAGTCGGGAATAGCCGAGTTATTTATTTTGACCAATGAATGCGCTCAGAATGATAACATACAAGTCTAGGAAGAGCACTAATTAGATGTAGATTTTATGAACGTTTATTAGGTATACTAGCTGTTGCCCGCGGCTTCGCCCGCGTGAGTTTCGCTTAGACGAAAAGTCTTTTTGTGTTCCAAACTGTTTCAGATGTTTCGGATCTTCGATTTTTATACGTCTACAGAAAATGCTCATCAGATTAATCAAGTTTTGCTAAGGCGCCATTTCCATATGTTATAGTATAGCTGGTCTCTTGGAGTTATTCATCAGATGTTCCTGATCTTCAATTTTTATACGTCAGCAGAAAATGCTCATCAGGTTAAACGATTTTTGCTAAGGCGCCATTTCCATATAGGTATGTTATAGTGTAGCTGGTCTCTTGCAGTTCTTCATCAGATTTTCAGATCTTCAATTTTTATACGTCAGCAGAAAATGCTCATCAGGTTAAACGACTTTAGTTAAGGCACCATATCCATATTTCTTATAGTTTAGCTGTTCTGCTATGGTTCTTCATCAGGTGTTCCAGTTTTCAAAATCAATTGTGGCCTATATGTTGCCCAGGCTTAATAGCTATATAACAAAAAAAAGTTTCATTCAAATCCGTCCAGTAGTTTTTACGTGAAACGCGTACATACATACAGACAGACAGACAGACAAGAAATTCCAAATTTTTTTTTTTTGCTATTGTTCTTTTTTAAGTGTCCCTCTATCCATTTTAGTCAAAAATACTAAATGTACAGACAAAATATTTTTACTGTTTTATTATATGTATAGATTATCTAACTTTAAGCTGACTGAATTAATTATTCGGAACTAATGCAGTTATTCCAAAGATGTATTTAGCTTATCTTATTTCTTGCTTACATTGAATTTAACAATTCTTTAATGAATGTAATGAAGGTCAATCAAAAGTTTATTGTATTTACTATGGAACTTTTAACCGCAGCAGTTTTATTTGAAAATTGTTTCTTATTTTTAGAATTGTATTCACACGAGCCGCGCCCCTGGGCTTCGCTCCAGTGGTAATTTTGGGAAAAAGTAACCTATACCTATATGGTATTTTGCCCTACCTGTGAACCAAATTTTATCGAAATCTAGACATTAGTAGGATAGTAGGATTCTTAAAAAGGCAAGACACCCCAGAAATTCTCACATGAACGGAGACGAGAGACATAACTAACATAACTAAAGTATTATCGATTCGCATTTGACCGGTTTTTCTTTACTCTAAGATTAGCACCGAACTTCAAAATAAAGCCATATTTGTACTAAGAGCCGTTTGCAACATATTTGTTTAATCATTAGAACAGCAGTTGATGGCTTTTTGTTTTAGACTTATTAGTACCTATTTATACAGACTGAAATTTGTTGAGTAGACATCTTCAATGTTAGCGCAAATAGATTGCTTTAAACGGAAAACGAAGTGATAAATAGGTATTGCTGAGTTCTGTGACTGCTTACTTTTTGTTTTTGATGACATCTATTGGCGCGTCTTGGCAGTAAAATCAACTCGAATGCCGTGACGGAAAATGGCATGACTAGTGCCGCGATGCTCGTTTGTTTTTCTGGGCATCCAGTGATGGCTAACTATTGTTTATAGTGTTTTAATGTATAACAAAACTTGCAGTATGTATGTTCGGGTCAAATCTTAATTAGAACCAGAACTTCCACTTATCCTAGCACGTGGCTTTTTAATCTCCAAGTCCAAAAAAAAATATTCATGTTATTTTTAACAAAAATGTATCTAAGTTAGTCTGTGTCTCATATGTCTATGGTTTTGTTAATCTTGGCGATGTCATATTGTTCAAAGGTTACGTTTATTGACGCTTATCGTGTTTATGCTAATTGAACAGTGGAAAGACATTTTACACTTGAGTGGCCTTTTATTAGATATCATTAAACTTCCAAACATAAAACTAAACTAGCTTTTACCGGAGGTTTTGCTCCCGTGGGATTATTGAGACCATTTGTTGTGAAACATTTCTTGTATGGGACCAACATATATTGAAACTAGCTGGCGCCCGCGGCTTCGCTCGCGTTAATCCTTTCTTAGCGGATGCCTACGTCATAACGTCTACTTGCATGCGAAATTTCAGCCCGATCCGTCCAGTGATTTGGGCTGAAATTTAGTATGCAGGTAGATGTTATGACGTAGGCATCCGCTAAGAAAGGATTACCGCGAGCGAAGCCACGGGCAAAATCTAGTATATAGTAAATGGCCAAATAGTTACAGTCCTGACCTTTTTAAAATTAAAGACAGCATTAAAATTATTCTTACTAGATAAATGTTATTACTCAATAAATTATTTTTTAAATGACAATTTATAATATGCCTAATTTTGACTTTTAATCTAATTTGACATATTTATTACTTATCTAATTTTTTATAAAAATATGTAGTCATTTAATGAATCATATTATGCATTATTATTGGTGAAATTTAATTATTGTGCGCCCCTTGGATGTTTATCTATATATGTATTTGTTATAAAATATAGTATAGGTAGTTGAGTTAGTATCCCATAACACAAGTCTCGAACTTACTTTGGGGCTAACTCAATCTGTGTGATTTTTCCGCATGTATTTTATATTTGTATATATTTATATATTTTAAGGGCCAGACATAGTGATACAGTAAGACCACTTTACCTATGTTTGACAATAAAGATATTTTGTTTTTTTTTTTGGTTCAGATCTGTAATACTAGTTGGGATGAGCGAAGGAATGGGATGAGAAGTAATAATAGGACGAGTACGGAACATTTCAAAACCGTAAATTTGATCATGTAAGCCAAACGCATTCAACTATGCAGTTGGAAATACTTTTGTACAATTAAATCCAACAGTAGTAATTAAATAAGTAACACAAAACGAAATTGAAAAGAGAATTCTATCAGAAAGGGAAACAAAAGGAATTATCCTTAAGGAAAAAAAAACGTTTTGTTAGGTATTGCAATTATTTCTATTCAATTAGAGCATCTCAAACAATTTCTGAATAAATTTAGTGACTAGGTACAATTGAGACAAAATATATAAAGTGTTAACTCTATCAAAGTATTTTAGTTATTATCAAAAATATAAATGTTAAAACAAAGCTTTTGCAAAGACAATCAAAACTTACACACACATACACAACACAAACACACACACACACACAGCACAGCCTCGGCCCTTTGTTTTATCCTAACTAATATTATAAAAGTAAAAGTGAGTTTGTTTATTTATTTGTTGGTTTATTTGTTTGTTTGTTACCTCTTCACACATTATCAACTGAACCAATCTTTCTGAAATTTCGCATACACATAGTTAGAAGTACGGAGAAGGACATAGGGTACCTTTAATCCTGGGAAAAGGCACAGTTCCCGTGGGAAATTCACGCGGGCGAAGCCGCGGGCGAAAGCTAGTTATATATATTTTTCGTACCGGTTGACTGGAAGAGATCCCTTCATGGGATAAGTTCGCCGTTGCCATTTTCTGGATTTATGTAATTAGTGATTTGTTTATGTTATTGTGCAATAAAGTTATTACAAACAAACTTATAAATACATTGTCCAAAATTCACAGACGACTAGATCGAGACGACACCAGTCATTTGAGCAAAAAATGATATTCAACTCGCCTAAAACATGTTTTCCTGTTGTCACCAACCCGCTGTCCCGCATTCGGAAAAAAACAATCTCGTATATTTACGTTGACCTCAATGAAGGCAAATGTCGCATTTTTCTATACTTAACATCTCTCTAATAAACAAAATGTCACTATTTCCAAATTTGTGGTAGATTAAGTTTCAATCGCTTAACAATACTTTAAAGAAAGTTCGCTTTCACATGACGCCCATAAAACATCATGGCACGACACGCTATCAGGCTATTTTCCGTCACGGCATTCGAGTCGGATTTTTATATTTTCTTACCTCTATCGCAGAGGAGACTCTTAAATAATAATAAATCTCGGGGTCGTTGAATAGTATATTTTATTGGTAAACATAAGACCTAAAACAAATATAAATAACGGTTAGAAAAGATAACACACACTAAAAATTTAAAACCACTTCCGAAACAAAACTTATTAATACATACCCGATAAGGGTCTATAGTTTTAATATTATTTTAAAATAGTATTATTGTAGCTTCACAATGAAAGTAACTTGTATATCGGTAGATGCTAGGCCAAGAATGACAATCAAAATGCAGAATCGAATATGAATGAATACAGTTTAAAATTTATGACAGGTGAAATAAGTATGTATGTGCCAGCGCACGTATAAATAGATCCAAAAAGGATTAACGCGTTACACCTCCTCCCAATAGTGTTGAATGGGGACATAGGGAATAGTTAAAGAGTTTGTTGCGCCGCCTTTTCTCCACTTGCGCTTTGGAGGCGGTGGTAAACTTAGCTTTAAGTAATTTTATGACGTCAACTAACTAAAAAACAAGAAAGTGACGATTTTGAGTGCTATTTTTAAGCCTATATAAATAAAAATAATTGACTTTGACTTTGAGTCTTCCTAAAATTTCATTATGCTACTGGGCGACATTATGAGCCCATCCGAATGGCGAAGCAGTCATTACTATCGATATTATTACGTTCTGTAATGATTATGTGTTGCACAGCCGTATTTTATATGTTTCTCTTTCAGGGGTTTTGTAACGTGTATTTTTGTGATGTGTATTAGGTACTTGTATTCTTGTACTTACCCTCACATTCATGAGTACTTTCACCCCTAAAGAGGTTGCTGGAGTTTATCCAAACATCCTGTAGATGTGAACATTATTAAAATCCCCAAATTTTGGGGGAATCCCACCTTTTATCATAAATGGTTGACATAGAAGTATTTAACTACCAACTTTAGTATAGAACTAATCCATCATCGAAATGCAATGCAGTCATCTTGCGAAACGTTATTTAGTTTTAGTTGTTTCTGTTCTATAACATTTTATCTTTTTAGAATTCTTTATATTCACTCCACTAGAAAGCCACTCTAACAGCAAACAAATATATATAGGTATTTGATTTGATATCTTTTTCTCTAATATCTGCTGGATGTCTAGGATTTTTGTCAAATATAATAAAAGTTGAACAGTTTTAAAAAGTATAATAAGTCTTTTTTTATTAACTAGTGATTTTAAAAGATGGATCGCAGATGCATTTTTCTCTTGCTCTTATTTTGAGTAGATTTTTTTCATTATTTGTACCATTTAGAACACTTTTCTTACGTACGTATAATATTAAAATGTATGAATAATATTTATTGGTTCTCTAAGTATTATAAGTAAGTATGTACGTCAAAATGAAATTGTCAGTATAGAGAAAAAATATAAATATTCAGAAAAAACAATGAGACCATTTACAACTTGCTTTTTACCCCATTTTAGGGATAAAACCGAAACGGTTGGCGATTTTCGCACGATCCACATTTACATGTTAAATATTTAAAAGATATCCAAACATAATTATTGGAATTTGATAAGAGATTCAGTTTTATTTGCACGCAATCTCCATTTAATGTATTCTCGGTACATTTTTATTGAAAAATTCATGAATTTGCGGTAGATGCATTACAAGAATTGTTGCAAACGAAACGTTCTCTTTTCCTTATAATAGACTAGCTTTTGCCTTGACTAGTCCAGTCTTTATGCTCGACGTATCCGTCCTCGACGAAGATAGGACTTCTTTTAGTGCACTGTTAAACTTTAAAGTGGAACGGGATATCGACAGACTCAATCGTAGTCGCAATCTTAGAATGTCGGTCGTAAAATATTTATTAGAAAACCACAACAAGCCACGTGTCCTTTGAGTCTTATGACCCGTGGTTCTGTCTGCCCCATAAGGGATAAAGACGTGATGCTACATCTGTACAACAAACTATAATAAAGTTGACATACCTAATGTCGTTTCCAACTCACACACATCACATAGACACATCGCTATCGAGTGAACACCGCGAGGCAAAAATAAAGTTGGTCGACCAAAGCAAACCACTAGGTAAATTTCCCCCAAAATGTATGAAGATGATTAAAATTTTCCGTGAAAACCATTTTATCCTCCCCCAAATATACTATTTGTATAAAATGAAGATTTATAAAGCCCCCTATCGATGATCAAAAACCACAAATTTCGGGGAATCCCCCACCTGGCAATACCGTGCGTTGCAGCTGAGTTGAAGGCAATCGGACTCACCTGGCCCTTGATTCTACGTAAATAACATCCATTTCATCAGATAGCCCACTATTCAGCCAAGCGTGCCTTCGAGTCTCACGACTCTTGGCTCTGTCTACCCCGTAAGGGATAAAGACGTGATTCTATGTATGAATGTAAATAACATGCCTCAGTTATGATTGTACTAAAGCATAGAGATCTTATAGAAAACTTGTCAGTTTAGTACTATTTCTTTGGCTTTTCAGACACAATTGAGTCACGATATCTAAGTTGTAATTAGTGAAAGCGGCCCCGTCTGAGGCAAATGCGCATGGCCCAAGATAGATCTAATGGGCGAGGCACCATAGACGCTCTCTGCGCCTTAGAATCATATGTCATATACACATAATACAATACATACAATAACACTAGTGGATAGTGGATACCAACAAGGGAAAGAGGAAACATTGCTGCAATTTCGGGTCAACATATGTTGGCCCTATCCAGTCCGTAGCTAATGGTCCAACGATCCGGCTGCAGGCGGCAAACATGACCCGCTCTGTTTCGCTTAAATTTAGAAAACTTGTTTCCGTAGATGTAAAAAAAATCTACCCCTTTTTTACACTTTACCCCACGTCAACGCGGTATCATTTTGAAGCGGAGAGTAGAGTTTTGTATTTTGTCCAGCCGGTGACACCCAGGATACTTCGCTCCATTTCTGACCAATATTATAATAGGGGACCGGACAACTTTTTTTTATGCTTCTTTAATAGAATCATCGGTAAAAAAAAATGACACCAATAACCAAAGTATTTCCCAAAATATAGCAAAAAACAATTCACAGTTTTAAGCGATGTTTGGACGATACCAAAACGTACTAACTAAACGTCATTGACGTCACGCGTAGAAAATGAACTTTCCCAAAAAGTTTGAACTCTAATAAATTACCTCAGAAGAATAAACTCGTGCTGAAAAGTCGCAAAATGTGTTTTATATATAGTATTCTATCATAAAATTACATATTTTAAACAATTCTCATACATTGTCCTATTGGGCGAGAAAAGTCCGATTTTATATTTATTTCTCGCAAAACAAGCCAAATTACATAATCAATAAACGTGTGAAGTTTGAATAGAGGAACGATTGGTGGAAAATCGGGACGTAATTAACTCCCTGGGGACATCCCCTGTGTCGTCGCTGTATTTATGCCTCTTGTTATTAGAAAACTCAGCGGGATAGTCGAGAGGGTTCCGTGCGTTTACATAATTTTGAGAATTTATTATAGTACTTACTACATGTAGGTTTTATCCAAAGGGAAAATATAGGTGTTATAGTGTTTCTTGTGGCGTCATTGCTTCAAAAATAATAATGAATTCAAGCGGTTTATTTTAACTTACACAAGTTCTAGCTGCACCCGTGGAAATTTGGGAATAAAAAATAGTCGCCGTTATATTTTTATCCCGGCAACGTACTCTATATATATATAGGTATGCTATTTCAGATTATAATTTCAGATACAACATTTCAACGAAGTTTGCGTGATTAACTAACAATCTTTTGGTTATTATAGATTTATAATCTAATTATTTAATTATGCAGAAAGTTTCTTCAACCACATACCGTAACGTAGAAGAAATAGTAGTTTATTTTTGTAGTTTTTGCCCTATTACAAAAGTTTAATATCTACACTGGTTTTACCTATCTATAAGTCTAGTCTCCGATTTCTAACTTGAAGATGAATACACAGGAAGTCCCAATGAACAGACTCCTGTGTCTCAGACAGAATACAATGCATTCATGACATTGTTATTGGTCTACATACAATTGCAGATCGTATTTATTGGACAATTGGCCGTAACAATCAATCGAAAGGTCCTTGTTTTAGTACGAGTACTACAAGTCTATGTGCACATAACGGAATAATAAAACTAAAAATTATAAGTAACTGAGTAGCGCATTTTAATTTTTTTTTTTTTAATAATGCTGGATTTGCTCCTGACCACATCTTGCCCGAGGACAGAGATGAGGTCTACGGTGTAGCGAGATTAATTTGCTGAAGGAAATTGAAAATTTTCATAAATTGTATGCAATTCTCGGGCGAAAGCTAGTCACTAATAATGTGAAAATTTGTAATTATGTGTGATGTATGTTTGGTCATGTTTATATCTCAACTAGCTGGCGCCCGCGGCTTCGCTCGCGTTAATCCTTTCTTAGCGGATACCTACGTCATAACATCTACCTGCATGACAAATTTCAGCCCGATCCGTCCAGTGGTTTGGGCTGTGCGTTGATAGATCACTATGTCAGTCAGTCACCTGTGAGTTTAATATATATATAGAGTATGCAGAATCTACTAACAGGGTTTTGATGAAATTCAGTACACAGGTAGAAAAACTGGAACTAACACATTATCCCGAAATTTCCCCCTAGAGAGCCCCGGGGCTCTGCTAGTATAGGTATTAGAACTTAAAATTAATGATGATGTCTTTTGTTTTCAGGTAAACAAATTTGGATGTCTTCTGTGGATTTGGATGATAATATATAATCAGACTCTCTTTGTGTTGATAATTCTACGTAATACATAGGTGTTGGAGCGCCGTATAATTAGTGGCCAGCTTTAGATTTAAAAAGAAATTGTAAACCCGCTTATGGCAACATTCATTCATCTTTGTACACGCAATCTACACGATTACACAGCACGTTGGAAGCAGACAAAACTCTTTTAATTTTCAAGACCCAAGCCCCAACATCTTGTGGTCCTTCGAGCCGGATCCAGAGTGGACCAGAGCGAGGTTAAGACGCATTGAAGGAAGCAGCTGGAATTTCGGTACGGTCAGCCATCCTTCCTAACCTCTTCCCTGTGGGTTCAATCTGTGCTAATCCCGTGCTTCAATCACGTTTCAGTGCTTGTGCTACGCTTAGGAGTCAGCTTTGTGCCGCTGCTAGCATCGGCTGACCCAACCACGCAACGTGTAGGTACGAGCAGGAACATTCGCAAACCGTAAGTCCTTTACAAACCAGCAAAATGAGCTTAGCTGATGATGGAGCTAAACCTAAATCACGCGATAAGTCTCCATATAGTAGGCCCCCTGTAGCTCAAAATGAGAGTGACAGTGCTAAATTAAGTGAGTTCGTAAAAGCCAGAGGTATTATCAAAGGTAGGCTTACTCGATTGATGACCTTTGTCAATAACATTACGCATGACCAGCTTAGTACGCAAAAAACCATTGATTTGAGGCTACGCATGCAAGGCGCAGCTAGTTTATTTACTGAATTTTCTGAGGTCCAAACTGAGATCGAAAAAAACAGTAAAAGACTCAGATTTGGACGTCCAATTGAATGTGCGAGAATTGTTTGAGGATAGCTACTATAGTACTCTGTCGCAAGCTGAATATCTACTTAGTAACGAAAAATGTGTAGATGATAAAAAGACAAATATCTCTGATAGTTCTAATGCATGTCACAGTCACAGTAAATGCAAATCAATTAAGCTGCCTACAATATCTATGCCTACATTTGATGGTTCGTATGAGCATTGGCTTGAGTTTCGAGACACATTTTTGTCCTTAGTTCATAACTCAAAGGAAATCAGTGATATCCAAAAGTTCCATTACCTAAAGTCCTCATTAAAGGGTAGTGCAGAGCTAGTCATCGATTCTGTTGAGTTTTCGGCAAGTAACTATGCAGTGGCGTGGGAATTGCTATTGAATAGGTACAATAATAGCAGTCTTTTAGTACATAACCACGTTAAGGCCTTATTTACCATACAGAAAGTGTCAAAGGAATCGCCCAGTTTGCTTAGACGGCTGATAGACTCAATTCTTAAAAACCTACGCGCTTTAAAAATATTAGGTGAGCCTACTGAGCACTGGGACACGCTTGTCATATTCATAGTAACCTCCAAGTTAGATGAGATAACTGAACGTGAGTGGGAACAATATAAGTGTACTGTTCGCAAACAATCCGACACGAAATCGTCCTTAAAGGTAGACGACCTACTCACATTCCTTAGGTACCGCGCTGAGATGTTGGAAACATTGCAAGTCTCACATAATAAGGCTAATTCCGACAATAAAAAACAGACTACACATAAGACTCACTGCAATGTCTCCAGCAATCCACAGCAAGGTCACAACACTAGGAATAACAAGCCGTGTTTAATGTGCAACAACAATCATCCACTGTACTCTTGTCAAAAGTTTTTGGAAGCTAATTTAGACACTAAGTTACACACCTAATAGCCAGCCACAAGCTGTGTGAGAACTGTTTACGTCCTGGACATACGTTAGATACATGCAGATTCGGGCCGTGCCGTAAGTGCAATAAAAAACATAACACATTAATTCATAGTGACACGGCCACGGTCAAGGATACACGATCAATGACGCTGCATTCAAGCTGCACTGATGACGAGTCACACTATGCACCGCCCGCGACCCTCGCGTCGCCCGCTCACACCATCACAGTGCCGATTCATACATCTCAAGTAAACAAGTCACACACAGATAACTCTCGCTATTCATTTAATAATCAATCGGCTATGGGTACGTATTCTGTGTTATTATCTACTGCCATGATCGAGATCGCTGACAAATATAACGAGTTTCATGTCGCACGCGCGCTTCTGGATTGTGGTAGTCAATTATGTTTTATATCTCAGGACTTATGTAATAAAATAAATGCAACTATGATACAGTCCACTTGCGAAATACGAGGAATAGGTAACTCAGTTACACATTCGACACAAATATGCGATGTGAAGGTGAGATCGCGCATAGGAACATATTCAACTCGGATCAAATGTTTCGTATTGCCTCACATAACATGTACATTACCGGCAGTTGTATATGATCAAAGCGCACAGTCTATCCCCGACCATATACAATTAGCTGATCCATTATTTCATAAATCACAAAATATAGACATATTAATAGGCGCAGACTTATTTTGGGATTTACTATGCGATGGTAAAATAAGGTTACCTAACGGACCTTTTTTACAAAATACAAAATTCGGTTGGATTATTTCAGGTCCTATTCATAATTCTACGCACAATAAGAATAGGTCTTTCCAATGTAATTTTACACACGCAATTGAAACTCAGCTACGACAGTTTTGGGAACTTGAGGAGTTGCCTAGGACATGTAATACGCACACAGACGACGAGCGTGCCTGCGAGGAACATTTTGTCAACACTACTACACGCACTAGTGATGGAAGGTTCTGCGTCCGCCTGCCGCTTAGGGAGTCACCTACTGTCCTTGGTGAGTCATTTTCTCAGGCAAAAAATCGTTTTTTAGCTTTAGAAAGACGCCTCAAACGCAATCCCACTTATAAAAAAATGTACGCTGATTTTATTCACGAATACCTTGATCTAGGTCACATGACAAAGGTAGATTCCTACGGAAATACACACTACTTTTTACCACATCACGGTGTATATCGCGAGCATAGTTCTTCAACCCGTCTTCGCACGGTTTTTGATGCAAGTTGTTCTACTAGCAATGGTGTGTCATTGAATGACATTCAGCTCGTCGGGCCGCGACTTCAGAGTGATTTATTTGATATTTTACTAAGATTTAGGCGATATAGGTTCACTGCATGTGCGGATGTACAGAAAATGTACAGACAGTGCCTATTACACGAATCAGATCGCGACTTGCAGTTGATTGTCTGGCGGGACAATCCATCCGAACCTTTAGGTATTTATCAGCTGAACACAGTGACTACGGCATGGCAGCGTCGCCTTTTTTAGCTGTTAGATGCCTCAAGCAGCTTGCACTTCAGTGTACGGATCCTAACGTGCAAAGAATCATCTCCGAGGATTTTTATGTTGATGATATGATCACCAGTTGTGATGATAAGCAGGAATTGTTAAATTTATGTAATAAGACGTCGGAATGTTTACAGTCGGGTTGTTTCCCGTTGACAAAATGGATGTTTAACTTTCCCTGTGATCAATCATCAGCATCTTTTAGCGCAGGCAAGGAGTTAGCGTTGGGTGAAGGTGTTCATTGTAAGACTTTAGGTTTAGGTTGGTATAACACTAATGATGAATTTTACTTTAATACGCAGTTCAAGGGTGACACTAGCAAGGTTACAGAACGTAGCATTTTATCACACATATCTCAAATATTTGATCCCCTCGGATTAGTAAGTCCAATCGTAATAGTTGTCAAGATTTTACTACAGCGACTTTGGTTATTGCAATTAGCTTGGGACGATGAAGTACCTAGCGACGTTTCACGCACTTGGGCTCAGTTTATAAACGCCCTACCGGCGCTCGGTACCATTCGTGTTCCTCGTCACGTAATATGTATGAATGCTACGCGTTTGGAGCTTCACATTTTTACCGATGCTTCGCAAGCAGCGTACGGCGCATGTATTTACGTACGCTCAGTCAATAACAATAATGCATCGGTAAGATTGTTATGCTCAAAAAGCAAGGTTGCTCCTTTAAAGCCTGTTAGTATTCCGAGGCTAGAATTATGCGGTGCTTTATTAGGTGCTAGACTATACAGTAAAGTAAATCAGTCTCTGCATCTTAATTTTGACAACATCATATTTTGGACTGACTCAACAATAGTTTTAGGTTGGTTAAGTATGCCACCAAATTTACAGAAGACTTTTGTACAAAATCGGACAGCAGAAATACATGAGTTGACGGGAGAACTTCCTTGGCGGCATGTAAGTGGGAAAAACAACCCAGCCGACCTCTTATCGCGCGGTCTTTCACTGGAAGACCTCTCCACTTCTATATTATGGTGGGAAGGTGCAGACTTTCTCCGTCAACCTGATTTTAGTTGTAGTGAAGTGCCATCGCTATCAAATAATGTATTCGGTGATTTGCCAGAATTGAAATCACATGTTACGCTATCTTCTTCTATGGTTGAGAATGTTTCTGAATGTAGTTTGTTCCCTTTCAACAGATTCTCTCAATTTAATCGCATGAGACGCGCCGTCGCGTATTTAAATCGCTTTATTTTTAATTTACGCAATTCTCACAACCGTCGGTCAGGCGTTCTCACTGTCGATGAATTAAGGGAATCTGATGTAACGTTAGCCAGGCTGTCTCAATTGGAATCTTATCCAGTTGAGTACATGTCACTTACAAAGAATAGTAGTTTAGGCAACAAACACAATTTGGCAAAACTGAGTTTATTTATTGATGACAATAAATTAATTCGAGTAGGCGACCGTATTTCAAACTCACCAGAATTTTTCTTTAGATAAGAAGCATCCAATACTCATTTCTGGTAAACATCCTTTTGCAGAATTGCTTTTTCGATTTAAGAGCATATTCGCTTGCTGCATGCAAGCTCCACAGGCGCTTTTATATAACTTGCGAGAGACTTGGTGGCCTATTGGTGGTAGGAATCTCGCTAGGAAGATTGTGCATAACTGCGTCTCGTGCAAGCGTTTACGTGGCAAGAACTCCCACTCCAATAATGGGGAATTTACCGATGGAGCGCTTGGATTCCAGGGTTCCCCTTTTATACGTGCTGGAGTCGATTACGCCGGGCCAATGCTCATGCTAAATCGCAAAGGTAGGGGCGCAAGTACTATGCAAATGTTACATTTGTCTTTTTGTTTGTTTCGCGACTCGTGCCATACATCTGGAACTAGTCGGAGATGACTTATCCACAGACGCGTATTTACTGGCTTTAAAAAGATTTATGTCTCCAGACGTGGCAAGCCACACAGGATGAGATATTCTCAGACAATGGTCGAAATTTTGTCCGGGCTTATGAACGACTTTAAGAAAGTTTTTTAAATAATTGCTCACCGGAGATATTAGATTACGCAATTAGTCAAAATATAAAATTTTCGTTCTTACCTCCGTATTCTCCGAATTTTGCTGGTTTGATGGAGGCAGGAGTGAAATCCTGTAAGTACCATTTAAGGCGTGTCGTAGGCAATGCACATTTAACTTACGAGGAATTTAGCACGGTCTTGGCGCAGATTGAAGCCGTCCTAAATTCCCGTCCTCTTAGTCCTATGTCCACAGATCCTCATGACTTCACTCCATTAAGTCCAGCTCACTTTTTGGTTGGCCGTCCACTTACCACACCGGCTTGCAATGACGTTATGGACATGCCAACAAACCGCAGCAAACTCGCTACCAACGACTGGAGCAAATTCGCCAACACTTTTTGGGCAAGATGGTCGAAAGAATACGTCTCAGAGCTGCAAGCAAGGACCAAGGGAATCAAGAATGATATTCCGTTGAAGCCAGACATGCTTGTCGTCATCAAGGACGATAACTTGCCTCCCTTGAAGTGGCACCTTGGGCGAATCATCAGCACCATTCCAGGCAACGACGGCGTGGCTAGAGTGGCTAATATAAGGACCTCCAACGGCATCGTGAAACGCTCTTACAGCAAGATCTGCCCACTGTTCGAGTAGATCCAGGAGTTCCAGCGCAGGATCCTTTGGAACCAGAGCTTCCAAGGCCAGGGGCATGTTGGAGCGCCATATAATTAGTGGCCAGCTTTAGATTTAAAAAGAAATTGTAAACCCGCTTATGGCAACATTCATTCATCTTTGTACACGCAATCTACACGATTACACAGCACGTTGGAAGCAGACAAAACTCTTTTAATTTTCAAGACCCAAGCCCCAACAATAGGTAACTAGTATATCCAAACAAAAGATTTACTTAAGACACAAATTGGGACGTCTGTTTCCACTGTACTGTTTGACTTGTCACCTGATTCCTTGATTGTCTGTTACTCCGTTAGGCAGCATTCCTATTTGATTATATGTTTACTTCTTCTTCTTCTTCCCATTTTAATTGGGATCGGCTCTCCTAACCCTTTTTCTCCACAACTGGCGACTCGGCTACTTAGGCTACTTTTTTTCAAAAACCAACCTCCTAGAGGCTGAAATGGAGGTTAAAGTTGCATGAAAAACACACAATATATACGAGTACTTTTTGCTGCGGGCCTACCGCGGTGTGTTTTTTTGGGTTATAGTAAATCCGTTCATAGAGTTAATTCGGTACTTAAAAATTTTCTGTAAATTCGTCCCTCGTTGTTATTTTAATAGTAAATTCGGTACGTAAGGTTTTTCGTACAGACAGCAACAAAAAAGAAGCACATTACAAAAATTTATTTACAGCAATAGCTTTATAGTTTCTTTTACATCTAGTTATTTATATAAAAACAATCGGGTTAATTTTAATGCGTATACGTGTATCAAAAGTATGACATTTTTATATAATACAAAATATTACGAACGTACGATCTTTGATATAATCACAGCCAGCCAATTTGCTAGCGATGCAATTTCTGTCACTTGACGTAAGTCATTCGATCAGGAAAAATCATCGTAAGTTTTCAACGATCACGGTATAAAATAGTTATAATTTTACATACGCATCTAAAGTAAAAATCTGCTATAATCGGGCCCGAAACCTAAACTCCCGTATGACAGGTGTCATCAGGGTCAAGCCTATGAAGTTCCGAATTTTTTGATTTTTAAATCTATGCGCGGAAATGTAGTATTTGAACTTCTGGCTTGCCCGTTTAGAGAGTTCCATTGCATCCGGCTACAATAAATCGATAGTGAAAATATAAAAAATCGCGATACATCGTTTAATTTATCGATTTATTTAATAAGGTTTGTTATTGATTTTTAAATGCTGAATATAACAATTATTGCACCTTAAAATTAAAAAAAATAACGTTAAGGCAATACAAAAAAAGAAAGAGTGACAAGAATTCACGCAATCATATCGAATCGTAAAATCAGAGTAGGTAGATAATATTATTCACTATGAATTTATTATCCATGTTAGTGACTATGACAGCTACTTTGATGGTCCAGACTTCTAATTAATAAAAATAATTATTTTATTTGGATTTGTTATTTTTACGTAAAATCAAATAATCGTAGCGACTCGTGTTTAGGTACATCACTATTATTGTCAAACTGACATATGTCATACGGGAGTTTAGGTTTCGGCCCGATTATAGTTAATACTACATTGTGAATTATCATTTAACTGCTAACTGTACATACATTTTACAAAAAATAAACTTGAGTGGAAATTTACCACAAAAAATTTATAATTTTTATCAAAGTACCGAATAAACTTTGAATGTATGGAATATTAATTAGGTACCGAATTAACTCTAGGGACGAATTTACAATAACCCTATTTTTTTATTGCCGCCACGAGGCAATCATAACATTTGGTTACAAATAACATAAACTCACTATAACTTATCCCACTTATACTAATAGTACTGACTAAATCCTGCTTCGTCAAGCAACATCACGCAAAGCATACCCACTGTGTTAATATGGATAACGAACTCGCATATATTCTTGTTTGTGTTCACACATGTTGTAACTAGCTCAGTTTTATACATTATACTATTTTTTGCCCGCGACGTCGTCTGTGTGGGATTTACTATTTTTAATCTTCTCAGGTTCTAAGCGGGGCGTGTGAAAAATAAAAGCGCATGTTTTTTAAGTTAAAAAACTTACAGATAATTTTACAATGATAGAGCTTATTATAGAAGGTTGGCTAATTACATATTATCACAAATACAAATACATATATTTAAATTGTACTAACTGTAAACACTTTTGTTTTTTAGTTTTTTTCAGATGTTGGCTAATATTTTTGTTTACGTGTATTTTAGCTAAACTAAAAAAACTGTTCTATACATCATCTTGTAGAGAATTAAATAAAATACATATTTACAATAAAAAACTAAGATACCATCGGAAACTTTAAAATTAAAGAAAAAAATATATAATCATGCCAAAAGGGCCATCGCCCAACGGGCGATGGAGCGCCTTATGCTCGGAGTTTCCCTGCGTGATCGAATCAGAAATGAGGAGATCCGTAGGAGAACTAAAGTGGCAGTGGGCGGGGCACATAGCTCGTAGAACAGATAGCCGTTGGGGCAGAAAAGTTTTTGAGTGGCGACCACGAACCGGAAAACGTAGTGTTGGCAGGCCTCCCACTCAGTGGACCGACGACCTGGTGAAGGTTGCGGGACGCGCATGGATGCGGGCAGCGCAGGACCGGTCGTTGTGGAAATCCTTGGGGACGGCCTTTGTCCAGCAGTGGACGTCTTTCGGCTGAGAGAGCTGCAGAGAAACCTGACCCCCCTGTCTTACTACAGTATATAATATCTCGATGCTGTCATATTAATAATTTGTCATGCATTTACAACATACGCGTTACATACAAAAAATAATTAAGATGCTAATTAAACCGAATCAAATTAATGTGCAACGACGATGAAACGCCATCAAAATTTAACATTTTGGCTACAATTGGTCTAGTAATATCACCTCATTATATTATTATCATAGACCATCTACAGATTAATTATTATATGTAATATACTTGTACATAATAACTATATACCTAATGTATACAGGTATATATGTACGAGCTATCATAGCTCTAAAATGCAACATAAGTACTCTTAGCAAGAACCTTAGTTTTGCTTATGTTGTTGAAAATCTAGTAAGCTGCTTAAAACTTATTGCAGTATAATGTTAATACAATAAATTTAACATACTATGACACGTAACAACAAGAAAACTTATAAAGTGTTACCGATAGTAGGGTTTGTGTATTTAAAGATGATTAATACTTTGAGCATGTTTGAAGTGAAGAGAGTGATGAAAGTAATAGAAGAAGTCTGAAATGAACTGTATTTGTCTAAAGCACTTCTTTGAAATTATAACACAAGATACAGATTCATGTGTGCTATAAATAATATCGCTGACACAATTTTTGATTTAGGATATAGGTAGTACGCGGCATCGTGTATATACAATTTATATTTTCTTCTTCGAACTAAATGCACATTTCGGTAGTTTTTCGCATAATATTGGACCTCCTACTATAACGCTTGCTGCTACATGAATGTAGCACAGCTCATGCATATCATGGAAAGGAAACAATCGATAGGACTATCGATAGCAAACTATCGGCTTTTGCAACAGCACTAAAGTGGAATCGCTCGTCTCTGCCTGCCCCATGACAAAGAAAAAATTCCACGACGAAAATGCGTGATGTGAGTGTATTACACTTCGAGCTATATTAGAGCAATACAATCATTAATTGCTGGTATAATTTGTTAATAAATACTTACAAAAAATACTTCCAAATATTCTAAACATTATACTCGTACTTCAAAAAAATCGTATATCAAAGTCATCGCTTGCTTCATCTTATTTTGCCTTAAATACCTAAATCCTGAGATAACACAAAAGTTTCGAATATTAGAGTTTAAAGACAAATTCTTCAATTTTTAAAATTTTTGACGTATAAAAATTGAAGATCTGGAACATCTGATGAAGAACTGCAAGAGACTAGCTATACTATAACATATATGGAAATGGCGCCATATTTATTTTGAAAAATAATACCTGAATAAATTCGCACTCAAAATCTAACTTAATAATCTGATTTGTAAGTTATAAGTATTGTATTATACTTATTATTATAAGGCTGTTCTTAAGTTGAGAATTTTTTTGAATCTAATCAAAAAAATTCTCAACTTTATTTTAATAAAAAGTATAATTTGAAATCGATTTATTGTATTTTATTTAGTTACCATACTTTATTTATTACTAGCTTTTTTTCCTAATTAGAGAAGAAAGAATTTAAAAGAATTAAAAAGAAAATTAAAAGAAAGGAATTTTGGAATTTCCACCCTGTATTCAAAAAATATTTTCTTAGAGCTCACTTAATAACAAACCTCTGTGCGAAATTTCAAGTTTCTACGTTCAACGGCAGTCATCATTATACAAAACTAAATCGTATAACGGACCAAATATTCAAATCTAAAACAAAAATTAATGCCTGTCCGACGAACGAGAGCAAAATGGGGGGAAAATAGCACGCGAATACAGTTTTATAGGGTTGGGGCATCGGGGTTGCCAATTATTGTACGAAATTTTCTTCACTTCTAACAATATATTTTATCATACAAGCTATGCTTTATTATTAGTACAGAAATACCTATAGATAAATTATATGTGTCATAACAGAGATTTTAACATTGCAAATATCTCATGAAAGTAACGGCCCATCCCCACTTTATTGAGCCTATTGAGGGGTAATATAACAAGCATAATTGCTTAGCCGTAAAAATTTTATTCCTTTGCTGGACTTTGATTTATGTGAACAAATAACGAAATGGGGTTATTCCGGTCGTGAAGTATTATTGTCTGGATGGCAAAGTCAACACTTTTTTTATTGTAGCTTCTCGTATAAATAATAATACGGAATTAAATTGTACTGATCAAAAATTTGACTTATTATAGTAGGGTTCTGCTCCCAAAGTGTACAAAGCTACCAAATAATAGCCTTCGCTTAGCCTGTCTGTCAGTCCGTTCATCAGTCAATACAATATGTCTTTCATAGATATAGAACATGTCATCGCGAAGACCTATAATTCCCGAATCTCCGCTCCCGTTGGAATATCGGGAAAAAATGCCAATCACAATTCTTTTCTACCAGTGTTCCTATTATCGAATTCCGTCCAGAAGATTATGATTAATTGAGTAACAAACAAAAAGTTTCGATGCGTGTGTGTATACACCACACATCCATACTTTAGTATATTTAATTAGAGAGATGTTTTTCCCCTGCATCTTTTTCCTTCATAATAAAAATGCCTGTGACTGTAGCTCAGAGGTCACAGGGATAACGAGCAATTTAAGACCAGGTCCGACCTGAGCTGCAAAAAACAAAATTCATATGCGCTTAACCGCGGCGGTGCGCGTCGCAATAAGATAGTTTTTTGCACAACACAATGTTCTACTTTCGTTGGCAGGATCGAACAGTATTTGTACCGATTTAGCAACTATTTCTCAAATATCTTTAAAAATATTAGTTTTAAAACAAAAGTGCTCGGTTAAAACTTTAATATAGCATATATATAAACTAAAAAATATATGTATGTTATCGCTGAAAATTTTAAGTTTCATGACTTGAAAGCTGAAATATTTTCTAAATTTTCGGTGCCTTTATGAATTAATTAAGCCGAAAATATGTATTTTTATTAAAAAGTACACGGTTTAAACCTTAATAGAGATCATAATCTATATCCTGTATTATTTTTCCACTTCGTAATTAAACTCTAATTAGGTAAATTTCTTCATGAAAAATTACAATTATTTCGAATGTGGGGTTCGACCTGGCCTTAAGCGAGGCCAGTCACTTTTTTAATAACTGTCCGTTGACTGAATGGAGTCCAGTTACAGTTTGTTATGCTAAGAATTATAATTGGGTTCGAAAGGGTGAGACGAGCGAGGGAGGTCATTCTTATATTACACAAAAACGGTTAGAAATGACTTATTACGCGACCATAACAGAGGGAAAGTTATGGTATTTCTAAAGTGTGAATGACGTCTTTAGAGTAACTCCTATTATGTCAAATGTGTTTATATGTATAGACATTTTTTCTATCACTTTTTGTAATTATTTTCCTGTATTCTATTCAGTTTTGTTCAACTATGCTTATCGTAGTAACAAAATTAATACTAACTAAACTAGCAGGTACATTATTTCTTTACACGTATAATATACAAAGTACTCATATTCATTAAGTATGAAGAAAGAAGAGTCAGGAATTAACTATTTATAAATGCCGCAATAGCATTAAAAGAACCTCATTTGTTGAAAAATGTTCTTAACCTAATTTTGTTGATATTTCTACTGATAATAAATTCCTTTTTAATCCCAAACGAATACCAGATATTTTTAAACTCATTAAACTATGATATGTGATGGTTTTGACCTAAAAATATTATACGGATCTTGGCAAGCAAACTAAATTCAGACTGAGCTATATAATAATGTAATAAAAAATGTTCACTGTATATCCTTAGTACAATAAAGATATTACAAACAAACAAACAAAAAAAAGATTATTTTTTTAATTCATAAAAACTTTAAAACTATACCGATTTGGTTGCAATTATTTCTTAAATGACGAAGAGGCATGAGGCATTGCGTCTATGTTACACAATAACTAACGAAATTTGTTGTGAATATTTTTATTTCTGTTAAAAAATATTGAAGATTATGTTTATTGCCAAGAGGAATAATGAATTTTATTTTACTTTTTTCCCATAGATCGACAAGGACCCACCCACAGAAAACAAAACGAACAAATTGGATTATTCAATGAACCATTAGTAAACGTTATTTTAAAACCATCAACTTTTATCTAAAGGACTTTTGAGCCACAAACTTTTCGTCAAAATAACAAAATATCTAAAAACCTTAAAATAAATTAATAACTTCACCTGAATTAATATTTTACCAACACCGGCCTTAGTCTCTGTCTTTCCGTTAGAGAAAAGGACGTCAAAATACAATGCATTGAAAAATCTGTTCGACCTTTCAAAACTTTGATCGAATCTCACAATACTGAAAAGATAAATTATTTCTTGAAAAATACATGCAATTTTTCGCGAAACAGTATGAAACTTTGAGCGATAAGTTTTATATTTAACAGACCTAGATATGTACCTAATAATATCCTATTATAAAAACGTGTATGTACCAAATTTATTAATCTTTTAACAATAGGTAATGCACAATACACTCCATTTATTTCTATAGTCAATTTGAATTTCACATTCATAAATTAATTACAATAATCTAGTACCTAAATAGTAATGTAGGTAGGTATTATATAATTTAATCCACCGTCAATATAGATTTCAGCATTTCACTGAAATATAAATAACATTATATTATTCCCTATTTCTGTGCTTTCAGCGTACTCGATATGATTCAATTTGCTTTTACCTGCTTTTATGATAAGCAAGCTTTTAATTTTTTACCGCGTTTATATAGGTACTATCTGTTTACAACGTGGCCCACATTCAAAATGTTAAATCTGATAAACTTTCCAACCTTGCCTTCTTCTTCTTCTACTTCTTGATACTTTTTGATTAAAAAAGAAGGGTGGTTTGATATGGATTCGAAACCCGTTTAATGTTTATTTCGACGAAAATCATTGATCGAATAAATATACAGAATAAACATTAACACAATATATTTTAGTCCGCTGCTATTAACATCTTCAACGACCAAATTAAATGTGACTCATCTGAAAACTCTTGCCATAAGTATCGCATTTGGCCTATAAAGTAGCAATAGCAACGACAATAAAATTTTCTAACGTTACTTCCTGTGACTGGCCTATTTTATTTCGAATGTGTCGACTTAAACCGTACGCGTCTTTTTTGTTAAAAAATATTGTTAATTAATGTGAGTTCTGTACATATGATATGTGACCCAAATAGGCCAAGTTGAAAATTAACCTTTTATTAACTGTAATATTGAAAGTTTTCAGTTGAAGTTAATTTAAAACAGGCTCACGTGGAAAGCATCATGCCACGAGAGCTGAGAGCCACTAAGAGCACATTAGTTTGTAGTGGTTTTGTATTTTTAATAATATATCTACAAGCAAGGGCTATCTATCTCACAGGCTCTTATCGACATTGAGGTCCCTCATTATTTAAACTAAAGTAAAACATAAGACCGACGACCTGGTGAAGGTCGCGGTGTTGCACATGGATGCGGGCAGCGCAGGACCGGTCTTTGTGGAAATCCTTGGGGAGGCCTTTGTTCAGCAGTGGACGTCTTTTGGCTAAGAGAGAGAGAGAGAAAACATAAGTAGAATTGAAAAAGTTAATCAAAATTTAGTACCTTAGTAATAGGTTAAATGTGTGGACACCTCCACTCTGCTCGGTATTGAAATTGATACAAATATTACATGGAAGCCGCATATCCAAAAAACTAAAAGTAAACTTTCCAGTTTTATATATGCCTTGCTGGAATTGAAGAGAAGTACTGATTTTAAAACATCACTTACCGCGTACTATGCCTATGCCCACTCGCGCCTACAGTACGGTATTATTATGTGGGGAAACAGTACCGATGCACAACAGCTCTTTATTTTACAAAAGAAGTGTGTTCGAATCTTGGCCAATTTAAGAAACTGGACAGAAAGTTGTCGGCCCCATTTTATTAAATATGAAATACTCACACTCACTGGGATTTATATATATGAAACAAGTAAATTTGTTAGAAATAATATAAAGCTATTTAAAACAAGGGAGCAGCTGAGAGCAAACACTCGCTATAAAGGAAAACTAGACCTACCATCTAGCAGTTTGAAACTTTTTGGATCGAGCCCACTAGTGATGTGTGTAAAAATATATAATAAATTACCGGAAAATATTATAGCCGAGAAAAATCTCAAAACATTTCTAAAACACCTCCGCAAATATTTGGTACAAAATTGTTTCTACAATCTTTTCGTTTTTCGAGAAATAATTATATTATAATTAACCCCAATTTTATATATCATCTTATGATATTGTTATGCCCTACCAGGGTCCATGAGGTTCTTCTATTTTATGTATTGTATGACCTATGTACTTAACCATGGAAGCATTAATAAATGAATTGAATTGAATTGAATAGGTTCGACATTGGGAACTTCAAGAAAAGAGCCTATCGCTCAGTTTTCACTACCATTTAGATTTCTTATAGTTTCTTCCGGTTGTTTACTTAATCGTGCAAAGCAAGGACGAGTCGCTAGGAAATAGTATTAATGAAGTCTTTTCGAATTTAGTTTCTAAATCTGAGGTTTACCGGTCTTTAAAAAAAAACTAGATTTAAATACAATAAAAATATTTTTAACAATTTTTATATCATCCGATGTTATTTTATCATTTGCAACATAAATAAAATCGATTAATCTTCTTTTTATTTCTCCGGAACATATAAAATGGCCGCTATTTATTAAAAGGCCCTTCATCCGCGATTCTGATGAGACCCGACATTCCAAATTTACGCCCCCGGCATAAAAACGACGGACTATCCGTTCGGTCGTTGTTGACATCCATACTTGTAATGCGAAAGTTAAGCCTATTGCACAGAACATAAAGAGTCCTAGAAAGGTCAAGCCTTTCTTCTTCTTTTCGAGTCTAGTCGGCTATATTAAGGGCCATTTACGCAACGGTGCAAGTTTCTTGAACATACAAGAGCAATAATTGAATGCAATAATTGCAGTGCAAGAATTGACTTTCAATAATTGAAAGCAACTGTTTACATGGTGATATAAATAAAAAACTTGAATTTAATTATTGAATGCAAATCTTGACATACAATAATTGCCAATGTGTTCTGTTTATACGTATACAATTGTTTAGGTAATTAGGTATTGCATTCCATTTTTGAAACACAGATTTGTATGGGCACGTACCATGTTTTTTGCGACTTGCTTCATGAATTGCACGTATTTGCGTTGTCAAATTTTTCATGCAAGAATTGAATGACATTTTCTGGCATGTATTGTTTACACCAAGAAAAGTTTTGAATCCAAACTTGCATACCAGTTCAAGAATGTTACGTGTTGTTTAGACTATGCAAGTAAACTATTGCTTCAATTTAATCGTATTCAACAGGCAAGAAACTTGTATCGTCTAAATGGCCCTTAAATGAGACCAGTATGAGGCCACGGCTGCAGTGTCGTTGGCCTCGTTGAGGTCCTCCATAGTGCAGGAAATGGGGCAGTTAGGACATGCCAGAGGCATGTTATGGCTTTGAGTGACGCTCATAATTAAAAAAATAAAAATTATCCAACAATGTTTCAGTTCTGTCTTATCGTTAGTTTTATATGTGTTTTCCATGGTTATTAAAGTTATTTCAATCTTTAAGAACGACTAGTAGCTTTGATTCATTCTCAAGTACAATAAAGTGCTTATACCTAACTTGTCATTTCACAGATCTTTCAGGTATAAAACATTTTGTTTATTTATACATAATACTAAAATATAAACTAAAACTAACAAGATATTTATTGAAAAAAAAACATTTTTATTTATACATGAAAGATTAGTCAGTTGAAAGATTAGTTAGTTAGATGTATTTATTAGTCTAGTTGATCACAATAAAGTATCGCGAGATTAGTTAGTTCATCACTGTCAGGTCAGATTACTATCAAGTTTTGATTTTGATAACTTATAATAAAGATTACTGTTTTGATACTTTTATATTAAAACTAACACCGCTTATTATCTATTTTTAAAGTTGCGTAAAATGACAAGAAACAATACTGTTCAATATTGAGCTATATTTTAAATTGTTGCATAAATACTAATTATAACAATATTGTTGCATAAACAACAAAAAATACTGTTCAAAACGTTCATTGTTCTGTTGATCCACAAAGTTACACAGCGTAAAAAAGGATTTAATTAATGTTTCGCTTGCATTGTCATGTCATGTTACAATATCACGGTCAGTTGCTTCGGGGAACTCTGAAAAACCCTACAAATCGCGGATCGTGTACAAAATTAATTTTCATCATAATAGGGGGGATCAGACAAGATATCAAAAATTGTTAAAAAAAAACAATATAAATAGAACTTGTAATTAAACTCATTTTGC